>LSSN01000596.1:0-12328 GCA_001970855.1 Smittium culicis | reverse complement strand
TATCTATCAACCAACAAACACATACTGCTTCTAGCGGTAGCGGCGGTAGTAACCCGATTTATAAAAACTACAGTAATACATCTATGAATCATAATTCAACAAGTGTTGGTGTAGATAATCTTTTCGCAATAATAGCGCACGGTTGCCAAAGACTTATTCAACCTCAAGACTTTTTAGGCTTGTTTAATATATCTTTAACTGCAGTAAAGCTAAAGTACTTGACTTTGTCTTATTATTCTCTTGTTCCTGAAAGCTCTCATAAAATGTCTAATAATAGTAACTATAACTTAAATATGCTAAGCAACGCTTTGCGAACATTTGAAAACTTGGAAATTTTGGAGATACATGACATTGATCGACCAGTAAAACTCGATTTATTCCTTGTTCTAGCATGCCATTTACCGCGAATAAAAGCTATCAAGCTATACGTGATCTCGTCGTTGCACCAAAAATATGGAATTAACTCATTCTACGAAAACAAAAGCTCTAGCTCCCAGTCTGAATCTGAAATAGAATACGACTCTGATGATTCCGTTTTTAGATCTAATCGTCAACTAAAATCGGTTCTTTTGAACAAACCTGAAGTTTCTAAAATAAACAATTTAGTATCCCAAATGGGGCAACAAGCTAAATTCATTTACTTTCCGGTTGATAGAATCGAGTACTAAATAGCAGCTGTAAATTATGAGATACACTTTATCCTACTTGAAATATGGAAATTTATTATAATAAATTATCTAAATCTAATCATACTTATTTAATAAATCCTAAATTTTTGATAAATATACACTAAATAGCTATCAATTCTACAAATATATGTAAATAAATACTACGACTCCTGATCATACTATAAAAGTATATCAAAGCTGTATATATAATAGTACTAAATAGCGATCAATTTTTTTTTTCTACTTTAAACTGAAAGGAAGAGTTTATATCTCGTGTTATCGATCTTATTCTTAAGCATCAGAATAAATAAATGGTTCTATAAGCGTAGTAGCTGTGAGGTCGTATCTTCCATTCTCTTTGAGTTACTATTAGCCCAGCTCAAATAAGTATCCCAGAAAATATCGAATAAGCTAGAAAAACTAACTCTAAAAACTAATGGAACAAAAGCAAAATTCACAAACTGAATAAATGGCCATAAAAATAGACCTGTTAGATATGCAGGAAATGCTACATTTTGCAGCTTTTTAATGATTTTGTCGTACTCCAAGCCTTCCATCAAACTTAGCTGCGTGAAAAGTAAGGTGTAGCTTAACGGCTCGAAAAATATTTGGTCGAAAAATACTCGTTTCATTACTGGTTTCACTGATCTCGGAATTTTGAAGTTTTTTTTCCTCGATCGCGATTTATTCTGATTTGCTGTAGCTTTTAATGATGAACTCTTTAGCGGGAACCGACTATCCAAAAATTTGTGCCACCGGAAACCCAAAGGCGATAGCGATGCAGCGCATAGGGCAAATTGAAGCGTCCTCTTGTAATCATAAAACCCCGATTCCTTTTGCTTATGTACCAATAAGGTCGAATCCTCTGCTGTGCTATTATCATTGTTTTTGCTGCTGCTTAGGCTCCCGCTTTTATTTTCGTTACTTGAAACGGATTTATTGTATTGTGGATGCTTATTTACATTTTCGTTATTTATACTTTCTGAATTGGATAAATATGGACTCACTTTTACTTCTTGTTTGCGATTATTGTCTTTATTAAAATATCGCGCGTCTATATTCTGGGCTAATATGTCTCCCAGCGAGGCAAGAATTAGCTCTGTACAACCCAAAGTTATATATGGTCTTTTCTCAGCGCTTCTCCTCCATAATCTAAAAAATGAAGACATATTCTGGGGGGGGGGGTGGTTTAGTATCGATAA
Organism: Smittium culicis; assembly: GCA_001970855.1. Lineage (NCBI taxonomy): Eukaryota > Fungi > Kickxellomycota > Harpellomycetes > Harpellales > Legeriomycetaceae > Smittium > Smittium culicis. The sequence goes on along the minus strand of LSSN01000596.1, from coordinate 10,458 downwards.
AATTGAAAGTGTTATTTATATTATTATGATTTAGTAGTCTGTTTTCTTTTTGAATTATTCGAGCCAGAATGTCTGAAATTTCGAATCGTTTGATTGCTGCAAGATTAATTTGTTATTCGATTGTTGGTAAATGAAAAAGGATCAACCTTCTATTTAAAAATTATAAGTATATTTTTCAGAAAAGTGATGTAAGTGGATTCTATTTATATATTGTAAATCGTAAGAAAAATAAGATTATGCCGAGCTTTTGAAATTTTCGGCATAAAATACTTTAAAAAATTTTTTTACATCACATTCTACCCTAATAATTTGGGTTCTTGGCTTTTTTTTTTTTTACATACTTTTTTTTTTTGATTTAATTTGATCCAAATTCAGACGCTTTATTTCAATTCTAAATCCTAATTTGCTTACTAAAGCCTGAAGAATTTTTGCAGCAATGAATAATATTTTGCAATTCTCGCTTCTTCTTGGCTATATCTAACGACGCTACAAATCATCCAAAATTTACTGAAAAGAGCAAAAATAAGGTTTTTTCCTGCAATTCTGAAAAAATTCGTCATTGATTATTAATTCCTCTCGCTGCCTTTTACTATGCAGTACAGATAAAAAGAAAAAATTTTATTTAAACGCACATATATTTTTTAACTATCCAATTTAAGTTTGGCATTTAAATGGCTCAAAGTCTGTAGATGTTTTTTAAAAAAAAAAAAATCAGAATTTTGGGCGCTTAATAGACAAGAAAATTATTAAATAGACCTAATTGTTAAGCAACTTTTTTGAATTAATTTTTCTGTAATATATAATAAAAAATATAGCTATTAGTTCACAATTAGTGATTATTGATACACGAACGAAAAAAAAATTGTATATTCTCTCAACACTTTCGTTAAAACATAAATTTAACGGAAAATATCCAATCTACTGATTGATATCGAAAACCCAAATATTTAGATCAAAATGTGTGCGTATTTATCGTTATCGCTTCCTTCTTTGTTTTTTTGTACAGGCTTCGGACCTTAAGTTCTAGAGCTATAAATCAATATTTTCCTTGATTTTAAGTACACGAATGTAATTTATTCTCCTGTTCTGGTAATATCTTTTTAATTAAAACTAAAAACAGTTTTTATTGAACTATAAAAAAATAAACAAGTACCAAATCCATCGCAATAATTTGAAAAAAAATCTTGAATTTTTAACCATATAAAATTATATATAGGTCGTAAATAACCTTTTCATGATCAATGATTATCGGTAACATGCGAATAATTAACATTATATTTCAGAGAAGAGATATATTAAGCGTTTCCATATTATTGGATATAAATAAACCGAATATTACTAAAATATTAAATAAAACAAAGTATTTAAATTGAACTAATAAAAATTTTATAGTATATAACTTTAAGTATACGTTATTAATCATCTTTATCATCTTTTCTTTCGCCAAGGTACTTTACCAGCATAAATTTTTCAAATTTATATTTTAGTATTTTTGAAAATTAAAAACTTTATTTCCTTCAAAAATATTTAACGAAAGAACAAGTTACTGAAGCCCATACTCGATTCAGCCAAGATCATATCAAGGTATTAACCTAACTGGTTCAGAAACTCTTGCGTGAAATGGAGAGCAAAAAAGAACCAGAGAATCCTTACGTTTCAACAAGGATACCTATTACAAATTTTTCTGTATATCCTGAACTAACTGAAGAGTTTTCATCGATTGAAAAAGACTTATTCAGATCACAAATCACTGAAAAAAAGCGTAAGATTAAAATTTACTCTTACAAAAAAACTAGTTTGATGAAATATAACCCACCGCCACTTAACGACTCAGCATCAAGGACTGTGAAGAAGGCTGACGCAGATCTGTATCAAATTTTGAAAGATCTGGCTCAAGAAAACAGACCGATTGACCACTATTTCTACCGAAGAATACAGGACAGCCCAAGACTCGACACCTCCGAGTATTCCGAGGTCTTATTTGCGAACACAATGAGAGCCCTACAACCTGAATTAGCCGCTACAGTAACTCAGAAAAGGTTGAATGCCTCCATAAGGAGCTCGAATTTCCAGGAAAACCAACCCAACTCGTCGAGCCAAATACCAAATACCAAATCGCTGATGATACAAAAGGCGTTGGACGCGCTTATTGACAAGAAACCAGCAGCGAAGCTACAACGTGACTAGCTCTTTCGCAAGCCTCAACAGAGCTCAAACAACATATTTTTCTAACAGCAGCAACAATGCTACGGCGCAGAGCACCTGTGCTACAATTTCCGCTGAAACCAGTTCAAGTCACAAAACCTCCGACCGCCACTCAAATTTCGCGGAGAGGATCATGGCAGAGGGAAGGTGTCTCAGTAGAGACACAGTAAAACCCCCTAGTAGTTGGATGCCTCGCTATTTTCAGGCCTAAAAGTTCATACTGACAGAAGCCAATGGGTTTCGAACGTGGTGGAGAAGAGATTCAGAACATACTTTAAAAACCCACATTCTCCCGCTCTGGGATCGAGGAGATTCAGCTCAAGGATCCTGTCTTTTACATACAGACTTTCATAATCTCCGAGAGGAATGGGTGATTACGCCTTGTAATAGACCTCTGGAAGCTCAAACTTCATTTGAGGAGCAAAACTTCAAGATGGAGACTCTTTACCACAGGATAAGCAGGAAGTATTATCTCACATCTTTTGATCTTCAAGATAAATTAATACACATTCTATTATTCAAGAAGTGCAGAAAGTATCTCCGCTTCCACTGGAATGGTCTCTGTTTTCATTTCTTCGTTTTGCCATTCGAGCTGTCACTGATCCCTTTGGTATTCACAAAGATTGTCTTTCCAGTTTTGGAATGGGCGAGATCAAAGGGAATTAGAAGTTCTGCCTACCTGTACGATTTACTGATCTTAAGAGAAACCAAAAAAGCTTGTAGGGCGAGCACACGATTAGTCTACTCCAAATTCTTGAAGCTTGGATTCAAGGTTAACTCCAAGAAGTCATAAACCAACCCGTCCCTGTCAATCAATCATCTCTTTATGGTAATCAACACTTGGTAATTGTCTCTAAAATTGCCTTCTACAAATGTCAGGGACCTAAGATTAGAATCCTGAAAACTGCTGAACACTGGCAAGACAACATTGAGATCTCCGACAAGTTTCATTTGGAAGGTCCAATCGATTTCTGTAGCTCTACTGCCTCGGAGACTCATACTCCGACGACTCTTGTAACTCAAAAACAGAGCTCATTCGATATCTAATTGATGGACATCGACTGTAACTCTGGCGAAGCCAGCCATTCAGAACATAAACTTCTGGAAAACCCAACTTTCGTCATCGAACGGGCACTCATTATTAATAGGGACGTCAGATTTGGAGGTCTTCACGGACTCCAGAGATTTAGAATGAGTAATAGTAGTGGGCCCCCACACGTACTCATGAATATGGAGTCTACAACTTGCAAAGATGCACATAAGTTTAAAAGATCTACTGACGGTTCATAATGCGTTGAAGCTCAAGAGTTTAGTGGTTCGATCAGTATTTATCTATTCAGACAACACAACCACCCTCTCTTACACCAAGAAGTTTGGCGGCACAACTTACCCAGATCTGTCATGGATATCAGAAAAAAATTGGTCGCGTTACCTAAGGACCAACACACGCCCTCAGATAGCTTACGTTCCATCTGAACTGAACCCAGCAGACGCACCAAGCATGTTGACGGCCCAAACAGAATGATCTCAATCCTGGACTCAAGATATGGACCGCACGATGTGTGCCTGTTCGCTTCAAACCAGAAAAAGAAAGTGGACATTTATTTCAGCTGATTCTGTGACACCAACTCACTGCGAAGGAATGTGCTAGCCTATAGATGGTCTGAATTCAGACTCCCTTACTCATGCTCGCCTTGGAATCTGATATTCCAGGTGATCCAGAAGGTTCTCAGAGAACGATCAACAATGACTCTAGTGGCACGAATGTGAAAATCCGCGATCTGGTTCCAAGACATGATTGCGCTATCAATTTCACAGCCACTTCTTCTTCAAGAAAAAATTGTAGTTCCAGATTCAAAAAGAGGAAAGTCGCTGCTCTCGGAAAAAAAGAACTGGAGCTTGATGGCCCTGAAGATCATCTTTATTTCCTCGAAACGCAAGATTTCGGAAATTAAGCCATTGATTTTGTCTTTTTCTATGGCTTTGTGTCCGCTGTCGATCCAGGAACAGTTCTATCATCAGCGCTTTCTAGACTGACGAATCTCAAAAGAGATATCCACGCTCATTTCCGACCCTCAAATAATCAACTACCTGGCGGAAATTTACACTGTTTAAAACATGAAAGTAGTTTAATAAAAGCATAAAAATCTATCTTTATTATGTTAACAGATAAACATTCAGAGATAGCTAGTTATCCGATGTTCTTCGAGTTTATGAAGACATTTGATACAAATTCAATCATCTCTTTCATTAAAACAGAAATTGATATAGAGCCGGCGATATAATTATCTATAAATTGGGGGCCAACATCAGAGCTCACTGTAAAACAACTAATTGCTTAAGATGTGTTGTTTTTTGGCAGTAAAAGGATTTATAAGAGTCAGTGACATACACAGGATCGACTATTACCGAAGCCGTACTATTATATGAGAGCTACATCTAGTTATAGTAGCGCCAAAAGATAAAACGGGAGGTTGATCAGTGGAAAAAGCTTGCGATATAAGCTCCAGCACAGATCAAAAATATTACCACTGATTGCCTAAAAGGCCTATAAAGAAAATCTAGGGACCAAACTCTTTCCAACACCCTATGAAAAAAACATCCAATGGACAAAAAAAGGACTTTTGCGGTTTATAAAGGATAGAAAAAATTCTCTCTGTAGACAGTATTACGAGATACATGCACTCGATATCTGATATAACCCCACGCAAACTCGACACTCCTATACCAAAGGGCAGAAAAATCGGTGCCACTCTAGCAGCCAATACATGAGTATCATCTAATAATATAGTTTTGCACGCATTCTGGTCGAAAAATACCATCTTTGATACATACAATCGCCTCACAAGAAATTCATCGAATAACTAGACTGAGTCGATTCTAAATTTGGATTAATTTAATATGTTTCCTCTCTGAAGTATAATATTATAATTAATCGAACTCATTAGGGCGAATATTAATTCATATTATACGAGAAGAGGATATAGTATGTCCCGCCCACCCATTCCCATTTACCTTTGCTGAAACATGATAAGGATATCACAATCGTTTACTTTACAGTTTATACAATTAATAAAAAAAATTTTTAGTTCATTATATTTCACTTTAATTATTATTGGCTTTTAATTTTTAGTTTATTTTTATCCAATAAGATGGAAATACTTAATATTTCTAGTCTCCTCGTAAAATATGAATTAATCTTCGCTCTAAAGAGCTCGACTAATTCTAACCAAAAAAGATATCGAAAATCACATTTCTATAGAATAATAAATATAAAAAATTAAAGAATAAAATTTAAAAATTAAATAAACTAAACCTTTTATATCTATTTAGTAGATCTTATCAACTTTTTAGGCTCAGATATAGCAATCCTACTAAATTTCGTGTTAGACTCGAATTTTTTTTTTATTAAGATTTACAAAAATAGAAAGGCTTTGAGATTCGTTTTTCTAAATTCTCAGTATATTATACTAATAAATAAAATTGTTTGATTGAATAAATTAGATCAAGAAATTAATTTAAATTAATCTGATTAAATTTTGATAGGTTGAAACGATATAAAAATAATAGCAAATATTTTTAGAAAAAAATTACAGATTAGGTGAAAAAGAGCTTGAAAAGCTATAGAAGCTGAAAATTATAACGTTGTTGTACCTAATTAATATATTAAAAGATTTCAGATTTAATCAATAAAATTTTTTTTAGAAAATTATAAAGGGTATTAATATTTTAAAGACTTACCTGAATCAATCAAAAAGATATGGTAAATATAAAAAAAAAAAGGAAAATTCTGAAACTAATCGAATAGATTTAATAAAAGTAGTAATAATATCAAAAAAAATTCTAGAATAATAATTTGAATGCGACACGGTTTAATTTTACAGATAGAATGAAAACTTTAATATTATTCTGAAAGGATATAAATCTGATATGAACGAAATTCCAAATTCTAACTGACCAGAAATTCATAAAATGAGCTTCAATACCTAAATAAAATCTCTTATATGGATTTTTTTAGTATAGAGTCGATTGTGGAAAACGACTGGGAAATTTAATAAATCTGTAAACAAGAATTTCAACTGGAGAAACTAAGATAAAGACTTTCTTCATGCATTAAAATATTTCAAAGAATAAATAATTTTTGAAATTTTTTTAAATATTTAGTAAATCTACAGTTCCTGAATAAATAATAAATAATAATTTATTAGATTAATTGAATAAATTCAGACCTTTTGTTTATAGTACCGAAATTTTTCATTCTCATTCAATCTAAGCTGTCTAAAAAATTGAATTGAAATAAACAGTAACGTTACTTTTCACGATAATGTAAAGATTTTTACAAGCTTGAAGAATATGTATTAGAACCAAATAATAAAAGGGAAAAAATATAGCTTACTTGAATTCAAATTAATTTATACTAAAAAAAGTAAAATCGCTTACTGAAAAATGTAAATCCTATCAAAAGTTCTAGTTAAATAGACAAAAAAAAATTAAAAATTATACATGAAAAATAATTCTCCGAATTAAATCCTCTTTATTTCATAATTTTTCCATACTGGTTTGTTATGGTTAAAATTAAATAATTTTTTTTGCCCAGTAATTTATACTCTTTTTTTGTATTTTTTATAGTAAAATTTATTTTCCCAAAAAAAAAAAAGCGCTAAAACGCATTCTAATTTCTTTGGATAGTTTTCATCAAACGAGAAAAAACCATTTTTCTTTATCTGCCTATTTACTAAGAAAGCTATTATAAAAAAATCAATTACTTTAATCTTTCTATTATATTCCTTAATTTTTTTTTTTGACAACTTAAATATATAAATGAAAGATTAAAAGCCATCCTTATTTTTAGTTTATAAACTTTATCACAATATAATTTAATATATTTTTGAAACTGTAAAATTACAAATAAACCACTTTGTTCTATACAGTTGATGCGATATTTTAATTCACTTTATATTTTACTCATAAAATCAACCTAGAATAAAATAAATATACATAATAATATTATACATGAAAGGTTATCATGCTATGAAGTCGGCTTACTTTCCATTATTATACGCTCCATAGTAAAATGATATTTTATACTTGATTAATCGTTACTTCTTGCTACACCATCAAATATTCTTCGGTAATAATAAATAAATTTGTCGTTTAATTATTTTTTAGCTATTTTACCTTCTTTTTTTTAGCTGTCTTATAAACTTTTTTTTGTATTATATTTGGTTTATTTGTTAAAATTGGTTGATATAATGTTTTTTTATTGTGTAAATTTTGTATGCTATATATATGATTGGTGGAGATCTAAAAGATAAAAATTATACAAAGAGTGTCAATAGTAGTTTATTTATTTAAAAGTTTTAATTTTTTGTTAGAGTAGCTATATTTTAGAAACATTTTTAGCATTTTTTATTATCTCAGATGAAATTTTTGAATCAATTATTAATTTCAGGATACTTTTATGTGCATATTCAAACTAATAGAGCTTCATAATATTTATAATAGTTCCGTCTATCTGATTAGTATTCTATTTTTTTCTGGGGTTATATTATTCATTATTATTTGAAGTTACCATAAGCTATTATCAATATCATTAAAACTTTTAACTCGTATAAATCTTATTTATAATTAATAAAACTCATCGATGACTAATTTATAATTATTTATTTGTTTTTATAAAAATTGGGTAATATAGCATCCGAATTATACTGACTGTGGAAAAAAAAGCTCCTATAACTTTGAAACTTACACTAATACAAATATGGGAGATTCTTGGTGCAAAAGAAAAAAATTTTCTGCAGAATTTTATTATTTAATAATGATTAGTTTTTGTTATTGGAATAAATATTTAATCCATTTGATATTCCATTCTAATTCTACTTAATATTCAAATGAAAATTTTTATAGTTAATGTTATGCACCTATAAAGAATTTCACTTATAATCCAAAGATGTGATATAGTTGGATTAGCATTATTATGTATATTCTCTTAATCTCTCGTACTTTTTCTGTTGATGTAATAATTACGAGGATGACTAATATCATTTCTCCACCAATTAGAAAAATATTCTGAATAAAAAATCACTTTCATTATTTGAAATATTAAAATCACTCTATATCAGTTCAAATTAATAGGTTAGATTAATAATCATATTCAAATATGCTAATTTCTAAACTAATTAAACTTAAATTAAGCCCTTCCATATTGCGCTAGTATATATTTGAATGAGCCAGTATCAGCAAGCTCAAAAGCCCCTTAGATCTAAATTCATAGAGAACAAAATTTTATTGGGCTGTAAAAATCCAAAGTTGCGAGCAATCGAGGAAAAATCCTCTCATGTTTTAATACTATAATAATGAACTAGAATAAAGAAATGAATTTATATGCTTTAATAATTATTAATATTAAAGCATTATATAATCAAAATTAAATTATGGAAATAACTGAATTTAAAATTCAAACTTACAAAAACTGGTAATTTTTCTGTGTTTAAATGTTGAAAAAAAATTTGGATATGAAAAAAAATTACAGGTGCAGTTTTAGGCCTATTATTATTTGTTCAATACAACATTATGTTCATATAGACATTGTTTTTCTTTTTATTAACTTGCATTGAGCATTGTTGTTTTCTATTTAATTATCGTTTCTATTTACAAATAGTCTCAATGATGTTCTTTAATCCCATTTAATAAAAATAAATGCTTTTTTAAATAATAAAAGTTGGTATTAATCATTATTTATGCCTTAAAACTTCTAATATTTTTATTATAATCATCTAAGTTTAACTTTTTTAATTATTATTAAACTCAAGCTTTGATTTTGAATTTTTTATTTCATAGTTGTAAGGATTTCTGAGCTTGAATTGGAATTGATCTCATGAGAATTTTGTTGTTGATTTTCCTATCAGCTCTTGATCAGAAATACGAGCTGAATATCCTTTTATTGTAGCAAAACATATATTATAAGGTACTGAAGATCGAAATGATTAAATGTACAACGTGAAAAAATCCGAAATTTTTAATTAATCAAATACAAATAATATTGTAATAACTAGTAAATCGAATTCAGGAATCAATCATTTTGTGCGTATAGTTTACAAATTATAAATTAAAAATTACAAATTACAAATTACAAATTTTACAAACTATAATAGCTTTATAATTTGTTAAGATTTGGGGGGTAGTGTTTAAAATTATTTTTTATTATAAAGTAATCATGCTAATTATTTATATTTTAATAAAATAATGATGATATTAATCGGTACTAATCAGTATAGCCATTAGTTTCATTGCATAATATCTTTATATATGATAATACACTATATTTCAACATAAGCAACATAATTTTATAATCTCAATTATTTTAGAAAATTATAAACAAGATAAAAGCTCGAATAAAAAATAGAGACTCACCAATGTCATGTTTTAGAATAATATGTCGATAATTTTTATTTATGAAAAAAAAGAGCAACTAAATTTAAATTAAATAAAAAAGTTAAATTAAGTATAAAAAATGTTATTATGTTTTGAAATTTCTGTTTTTATATAATTTATTGGGTCATGCTATTTGATTAATTGATAGAATTGAAAATTCGGTCTAACCTTTTTAGTTACTAAAAATTAATAAATAAAATAGTATAATAAATGTATAAATTTTTATAAATTTTAAAATTAGTTTTAAATATTTTTTATTTGTGTTGAAATAAACCTTTCTAACCAATAAAAAAAATTATATAAGAGCAACATTATTACAGGTTTAGCCAGTTTTCAATAAGTTAGTTTATTAAATAGCTTATTTTTATTATAATAGCTTTGCTAGAGAAAAATAAGAATTTCTGTGAAAAAATAAAAGGAGTTTAAATCCTTTTAGGTTTTTATTTACTTTATAATTTAAGTTTTACTAACTTGGTTAAGCTTTATGGAAAACATTCTTAGCTTATTGGAATCCAGGGCTTCCTATTATTAAGATACTCCTTTCATTATTATAAATGTTCTGATATTTAATTATTATCGAACTAGATTCCTCATTTTTGCTAACAAGATACAGTTATCAAGATTGATAGTTCTATCACAGGCAGTAGTTTATCGTTTACACAACACTTTTATTAGCTAGCTATTAGTTTATTGGAAAATATTACTTTACTTTTAGTTTTGAGAATTATTCAGGAAATATAGATTGGTGTTGAGAAAAGCTAAATTTTATGATATAATCATTATTTTATAATTTTTCCAAGTTTAATTAATTAAAATAAA
>LSSN01000595.1:22932-43580 GCA_001970855.1 Smittium culicis | reverse complement strand
AAAAAAAGTTTTATTTTATCCAAAAGCTACTTTAAGAAAAATATTTATATCAGAATTGGATTTCGATTTTTCAACATGGGAATATACGAAGTAAAAGTTATATCTATTTCTACCTACAAGAATTCTCTAGACATACTAAATTATATTGAAAAAATTAAAGGAAAGCCCCTACCTAACTATTTTCGAGAAAGGTTTATAGTTGCAAATATTCCAGACGATAAAGTTGAGCTATTATATAATATCCAAGGAATAGAGTACGTGAATAAAATATCTAACTAGTAGCTCTTCAATCATTATTTCGACGATATGGATCAGATCGATTTGCATAAGTCAGTATTACGAAATTCTTTTATTGCTGGTACTGATATAAAACTTTTTTTATGTTACGTTTAATAAACTGTATTTAAAAATTTTTAAGCTATTTTATATTTAATCGCGTTCGGACGTGGAATATTTAATTTATAGTTTTTTTTATACACAAATGTATATACTTTTTATAAAACATCTTTATTTTTTTCGTATATACCTTGAGACTTTTCTTAAAAGAAAATGAGTTTGATATTGCTTTACATTTATTACTTACTTCTAATTTTCATTTCTAATTAATTTGTTGTTAAAACAAAAATCCCTTGACCTTTTAGCCTCTTTTGATTTTTTTAGCTCATTATTAGCCTTTTAACTAAATATATTGATTTTTTGTAATTCATTATTTATTTACCTTTCCTTAGTCTAAATTTATATATGTTTAAAGGCTAATTAGAGGAATATTAAAAAAAATCGAGATGTACAATTTTACTGATTTATTAAACACAGCAAGTTTTTTTAAGTGTTTAAGCTTAGTTTAAAATTGTTTTTAAATTATTATTGAAATATTAATTTTTACAAATACCTTTTTTTATTTATTTTAATGATTTTATTTTGTGCGGAAACACGTTGTATTCTTTAAAGATTAATTATAAGATTTAAACGATAGTTACAACCATTCCAAAATACTAAACAAAAATTAAAAAAGTAGCTTAGTAACTTTTGATTTAATTTTATCTAATTAAAAGAATTTATAATATTCAATTACTGATTTATAAACTTTATGTCGATTTTTTAGCACTAATTATATAGGTATAAACTTTAACAGGACAACTGGAGCTTTGTATTCTATTTTGTAATTAGATTATATATTTTTTTTATATTGTTGTTAGAATATATGAATATCTATTATATATCTTTTTAATTTTATGATATTGCTGTAAAGGGGGTGTTATGTTATTTATTCATTTTTGAACGATACTTAAAAAAAATGAAATGTTTTATTGTAATTCTAAAATACTTTTATGTATTTTTGTAAAAGAAATGATGTGATCGGATAAAGTACATAAATCTTTTATATTTTGAAAATGAGAAATTTTTTTGCCATCAGTAAAAAAGAAAGGTTAATAATTGAACGTTTTATCAAGATTAGTCTGAAATTTATTTAGTCGCTCTTCATTTTTTCTTTCAATATAAATACGAAATTTTATTTACAAATTGCTTCTTATTCTGCGATTTTAATGTTTTTTTAAATTAAGCTACGTTAAATCGCTATAAACGAAATAAAAAAAATGGGAGTAGGGGAGTGGGGATGGAAGGACTTGGTATATAAAAAAAAACTATAAACTACATATATAAAATTAAATTAGATTGTATATAGTTTTAGAGATCATTTCTGCTCATAGTTTATCTCTTTTACGCGAGGTTGACTGTTTAAGATATACTAAATCTAGCAAATTAAATTCAAAAATAGTGATTTAATTCAGAGGATCATATAACTATTGGAATATTAAAATATTTAAGCAAATAATAAACTCGTATTAAATCATAAGAATTAATAAACTAGTTTTTATAAAGAATGTTGGACTGGAAAGGGCTATTATTTTTGGGCGTTCATTTTATGATTTTACTTTTCAGTATTACCATCTTTAACCTTTTAATAGTACTTGGATTGAAAATATACGACTTTATCTGGGAGGGAAAATGGAAAGTATAAGTGGCTCAAGACTAATTAACCTTTTACCGCCCAACAATCTTTGATATAAACGAATTTGTTGATTCGTTTACAGTTTTAAAAGCTGATTTATAATTTGATGACATTCAACAAGAAACTAATAATTATTTGGATCTTGAAATTAATATATTTTTATTGAGTGCAGTTGGCTATATTTGGTGGATCAAAAACGGTCTAATGCGCGGGAAAGGGTTAATTCATTTGATACTATACAATAGTTGAATTTAAAATTCAAATATAATTTGAAGCGAAGGAAAAAATATAAAGAAAATGTTCTGCTCTTCAAAAGAGTATCCCATATATAAGTCTTGACTTGCTTCAGTCCAATTGCAAATAATGCGCATACTTGTAAGTCACAAGCGAATTAAGTAAACTTGATTTTTATAAAAATCATCCTTTCAATATTTTCACAGGCTGTTAGCTGTTTTTGATCTATCAGGCATAGCCAACTGCGTTCAGCTACAACGCTGCAAAACCAGATGCTTTAGGGTTATTGGTATACTGTATTAGCGCAGCAAATAGTTAATTTACCTATACGTCACAAACGAATCAATAAGTTTGTTTTTTTTTTATAAAGCGAGTTGCGCGGGAAAGGGTTAAAATAGGAGAGGGGAGGAGAGGAGAGGAGGCTAGATAAGCTAAAAGGCAGATAGCTGTTTTGCAAAATTAAGCAGAATTCGATAGGCAGCTGTGTCTGTATGGCCATTAAAGCTCTGCAATCAGTCAGACTTGATATTAACTGGAGTATTTCGTAGTTCCCTTTTAAAGCATTGTCTTACCGTCTCTATATCTGAGCAATTTGAAGGGGAAGGGGAAATAATAACAGGGTTCAATCAATAGCTTAAGGCGATGACTAATCGCAGCCCTGATATTATGTCATAGCCAATGGCATAAAATGGATGCTAAACTAGCGAAAGATTAGAGCAATATTGCGAATTTATTCACTATTTATTTTATTAGAGTAAATGGATTACTCGCTTTTGAGCGACCAGACCAAACAAAGTCCATTTGCCCAGTTCACTATGGCCTAGAATTGCTTACAAATGTGTACGGAGGGTCTAAAGGGTAAAAGAGAAAAAAGCGAGCTTTTTTCGATGCACTTAACTACAATAACGTCACTTGTACGTAGTTTTAACCATGTTTACAATATTTTCAAACTTCAATGTGTCCACGCTTGATGGCTTTTCAATAACACTTAAATTTATTATTTTCATAATTATGACGTTTTTCTATAAATATATCATTAGTGGACAACAATTTATACTTCTTCATATCTGATTAAATTAGTAGTTATAAATCTATATCATTAATCCATTTCAAGCAGTATCATAAATTAATACTCATAGCAAGATCGATAAATAGCCTTCAAACAAGCAATAGATCACTTTCTTAACAATAAACTAGCAATACATAATGACAAATTCAGATAAAAACATAACATGGCATCACAGCGGAGTTTCCAAGGAGCAGAGACAGTCTGCGTTCAACCATAAAGGTGCAACCATATGGCTGACAGGTTTGTCCGGGTCAGGAAAAAGCACAGTAGCCGTTGATCTCGAAAAGTCGCTTTTCGCCAGAGGCATCAAAGCATATATCCTAGATGGAGACAATATCCGCTTTGGGCTCAACAAGGACCTTGGCTTCTCTGAAAAGGACAGAACCGAAAACATCAGACGCATCTCTGAAGTGTGCAAGCTCTTCTCCGACGCTAACATCGTCTGCATTGCTTGCTTCATTAGCCCATACTCCCAAGACAGAGACCAAGCCCGCGCCATACACGAACAAAGCGGCATTGAATTCATCGAAGTATTCGTTGATTCTACTCTCGAAGTCGCTGAAAGCAGAGATCCTAAAGGACTGTACCAAAAAGCAAGACAAGGTCTCATTAAGGAATTCACTGGTATCTCTGCCCCTTACGAAAAACCTAAAAATCCTGAAATTCACCTTGATACAAGCACACTACAAGTATCTGAATCTGTTGCCAAAATTGAAGATTTTTTGTCTCAAAGAGGGATTTTACAAAAATAGTCTGATTTCAAAAAAAAAAAACTCATCTCTTATCTAAATAATAAAATACTCTGAATAGAAACCCCTTTTTCTTATCTTCATTAAACTGCAAAGGTTTAGTTTATACAATTTTATTTTAAAATAAAGTATCATTTATCAAAAATCATTAGTTGAGCGTAGCTAAAATATTGACTCTGTCTAATTTATGATGAGGTTCTTTTTCTATAAAATGCTACGTCCAAGTGCTCTGGGTTAAAAAAAATACCTTTTCTATCAAATACAAACCCAAGGCCTCCATTGTAGCTAGTTAGAACCCATTGGTTGTTGAGGCCATCTTCAAGTCCATTGACTCCCTTTCCAGTATAAAGCTTATTCCTACTATACATCTCATGGATTGGATATGTAGTGACAACTTTCTTTCTCAGCAGCGACAGTCTTTCTAACCTAATATTTGCTCCTGAATTAACAATACTTGCTCTGGTTAAAAGTCTTGTTGAATATATTAAAATAGCGCTTGTTATTCCTATCCCGAATATCATAATCCCAGAAGCATATAGCCCTCGTTTCAGCGGAGTGTCTAGCTGTAACTCGCCGCTGTTTTGATCGTCTTTTGCCTTCAACTCGTCTTCGGAACTTGAACTAATTATATATTTTTTAAAAAAAATTAATTATTCAAAAATTTGGATAACAAATTCGCTTTTAAAAAGTTTTCAACTCGATAAAGTCACCATTCGGAATATAATATTGCAAATCTTGAAAAGAAATATAGTCTCAATAAACATTAAATATTTAATTCCAAAATAAAGCCCAATTTAAAAAAAATACCTGTCTTCTGCAACCATATAATTCCAAGCAATATCTGCAAGATTTATCCTATCGAAAATAAAATAAAATAAAATACATCGTATGAAATAAGAATTTTTGGATACAAAATTAATGGTAAACAAACAAATAGACTGAATACTCTACTTATCGCAATAAATATTAAGAGTATTATTTTCGAATATAGCAAATTCAATTACCAAATTACTAGCTGACCAAAAGCAAGCGCAAATAAAAGTTTGAAACTTTTTGGTTTATCTCCACGCTCATAAATTAGTATCTCTTCCTTATTTTTCCATTGCAAAAGAAGCTTTTTTTTGTTTATATGGCTCTCCTTTCTTGGCAGCCCCAAGTTAAATTTTGTGCTGTACGCTCTAGTGGAAATTAATATAATAATTTTACATTGAATATTTTTTTGTTATTCAAACAGTATCATAAGTGTAATCCGAATTTATTACCTGCTTGTGGACGTTTTTGATATTGTGGCTTGTCTCTTTATGATGTTCGTGGTATTGTTATTTTGACGAAATTGGTGAATAATGATGTTGGAATGCTTCAGACCATTGAGCTCAGAGCCAAATCTAATCGCTATAAATCGAGGTATATGAGTTTATAAATTCAAATTTTAAAGGGAAAAGTAAAAATAGCTAAAGGTAATGTGAAATTAATAATCGAGTAATTAAAGACTTTATATGAAATAAAAACTACTTTTTGTAGCTAGTATCGCTATGAAAAAAAAGGCAATTATTAAATATCAATCTTGCAAACTGGGTATATCTTACCTTTAAGTATAGAACTCATTGATAATTAAAATTTGATAACTTTTGAATTCTATTATTCTAGAGAGAGAAAACACAATTTTTTTCTTTAATAAAAAAATGTAATCAGTTTTTCAAAACTTTATTATCAGCTTTGATCTGAAATATATGAATTAAAATGAACTGATTTTTTCTTTGGATAGAATTTTTTAGCAAATCAAAGCACTAAATTATTCGTGGTATTTTTTTCTAATTTTTGCTTTTTGCACTTTAAAAGCAAAAATATGTTGCTGCTTTTTTATTATTTTTTTTTAAATCACTTAATAAAAATACATTGCTATACTTTATTATTTTTTTGATTCAATCTTTTGGGTTTGCTTGAAAGTCCAAATAAATAAATAACTAAATTAAATAAATTAAATTCAATTTCAACACAAAGATATAAAACATCACGACTATTTAGATTCAGTTAAATCGTATTTCTGCGTTTGTTAGCTTAATGATGTTTATATCTACACATCGACTTCGCTTCGTTACCTTATTTATAATTCAATCGAAACTATTTTATGCTTATCAAGGTCACAAGGTTACCACCAATGTACATTTCTAAGTACGAATTCTTCACAGCTAAAAAACTATAATAAAAAATTTCCATAAGATAGTTTAAATAATATTAAAATTTGATCCCCACTCTATAAGTAAAATTTATATATAACCGCCCAAAATATTAAAAGTGTGGAAATTCACGCAAATTTTAAAAAAACCAATTCAATTTAAAAAAAGTTATTTTACATGTTGCATGAATAGCAGCACTTAGCTACCCAAGTATTTATTATACGATTTTTTATTTATCCATTAAGTATATTACTACGAACTTAGATTTTCTTTAGAATGAGTTGCAAAGCTTTGTTGGATAATTTGCAAATATTACTTTATAGTATATATTATTTTCTAAATAGCTTTCCAATACTGACTGATCCTAGATTTCATGTTATTTATTTTAATAAAACTAAGACCAGAAATAAAAATAATAGTATTAATATAAATATTAGTAAAAAAACTCAGAAAATGTGGAAAATCATATATAGAGGTATTATAATAAATAAATGGTATATTAATAGAGAGCTACTTAAAACCTCTCAATTTCTCTCAACTGTGGAAACTCCATTTTTAAACTTTACTTTAAATAGAACATTTGCGTTGTTAAACATTCCTTCTTTCAAAGACACTACAATGAATTGTGAACCTTTGAATCTAGATTTAAATAATCTGCCAATGTTTTGGGTATGACTTAAATCTAATGCTGCATCAATTTCATCCAAAATGTACATCGGTGCAGGTTTAAATTGTAGTAATGCCAAGATCAAAGAGAGTGCTATTAATGACCTAAAAAAAATTAATAAAAAACAATGCTGAGTGATAAAAATTAACTAAAGACACAATTTTTATCGTTAAAAAAATTCAATGATTAAATAGTAGCCTTAATGTCTTAAAGTTTTCCTTACCTCTGTCCTCCACTTAATTCGCTCAAACTGTTTTTCCAAACACCTCCAAGATTAACTTTAACTTGTAAACCTGAGGTAATTGGCTGCCCTTCAATTTGGTCTAGCCTAGCTGTATTCCCTGGAAGCAAGTCTGAGAATATGCCACCAAAATCTTTATCAACTATCTTCCATGTTCGATCTAACGCCTCTTCCTTGTATTTATCTAAAGTTATGATAGTATCTTGGATTTTACGTTTATCTCTAAAAACAGTTTTCAACATCATCTTCAACCCAGATTCTCTCGATTCTACTTTTTCAATATTAGACTGAACTGTTAAGTTTGTAGTCTTTACCAATACTGATAGTCTTTCTTTTAAAGTTGATAGCTCTCTTTTTGCCAAAACTGGATCCTGTTTTACAAAATCAAACGCACTGTTTGGCTGACCAAACAAGTGCTTGAAATCAAGTATCCAGGAGTTGTTCGGATCATTAATCATTTTTCCTATTTGATTTTTTAAGCTTACAGCTTCACTACTTATACGGTTGATTTCACGCGTTATTTGCTGAACTAAAAGCTCGCAGTTACTTTGTTCAGTTTGCTTTTTTTTATACAGATCGTCAAGCTCCTGCAACTCTTTATTGAAGCCTTTAAGTTGTAGCATAGCATTGCCTAAAAGTTTGTTTAGCTCATCAAATTCTTTTTTGGATAACAATAATAGATCCTCATTTTCTTTTTTACTATTAATAAGCTGCTCAATAACTTCTTTCCCTGATTCTCTTTGTTCGAGTAGTTGATTAAACTCTGCTTCAATCTCATCCTTTTCTAACTCGCTTGCTTGCATCATTTTTTGAGCAGATTTTACCTTATTTAGCAAAGTCAAATCTTTTTTTTTCATACTTTCTAGCTCAGCTTTCATCTCAAAAAGCTTCCCATCCTTATCTTGAGAAAAATCCACCATGTCCTTGTGAATTTTGTTTGACTGCTCGATCGAATCTTTCTCAATTTTCTTACTCTCTTCAACCACATTCATGTAGTTTGTAATCTCAATATCGATCTCATCAAGCCTTTTTTTAAGCTTTGAACTTGAACTTGATTCTATTTGACCAATGATCAAATTAAGAGCGTGCTGGTCTAAATCTAGCTGACTATTCAAAGATTGGTAAATTTTTTTCATAGATGAAACTGAGTCAAGTTTTTTGGTTAATTCTCTAATGCTGCTTTCAACATCATACATCCTTGATCTAACTTCATTTAGTAAGGAAAGCTTTTCAAGAATGCCAGAATTACTAGGTCTACTCCCTCCTTGCAAGGTACCAGATGGATCATACACATCGCCTTCTAAGGTAACTGACTTGAGCTTAACAGCTTTATTGAATGTCACTGTTTTTGCAGAAACAGCATCTATTTGAAATCATTAAATTTCGGGTAATAAATACATTGTACAAATATATATATCAACAACGATAAGAGTAAGTATAAATTATTTAGAGAATAAAAAAATATAAAAATTCTAGCTACCTTCACAGATTAGTGTACTTCCAAAAACAAATACCATCGCCGATTCAACCTCCTTATCATATCCAACAAAAGTTAAAGCTAAGTCAACTTTACCTGGTGCTAGTTCTTTTGCAGCTTTTATAGCGTTAATTGAAGGTTTATAGCTGTTTATCTTATTTAATGGTATGATGGTCACTCTTTTCTTGAGCCTTCCCTTTTCTAGCAGCTTGGCACCAGTAGAGTCGCTATCAACTACAATCTAAAAGTTTATAACGCACCAGAGATTACAATAAATAAAAGTATAATTTGGTTTAATAATAACAGCAAGAGAAAAAAACGAATTTTATAGCCTATCAGGAAAATTAATTAATAGCATAATAAATTGAAATGATTACGTTATAAAGTCTTCCGCCTGCACAAACTTCTAAGGCCTGGGCTGCATAAACTGAATTTTTATCAAGTCTGACTAACTGGGCAACAGCTCCTTTAACTTTTTTACGATCAAAGCCAGGCTCGGGATCATCGAATGATAGATTTAGTCCAGAAACTCCTGCAGAGAGTTTTTTCTCTTCCTATTCATGTAAAAAATCATTTAATATTGTAATCTAGCTATTAATGAAGCCAATATGTTCAAACTTACAATCTTTAGCCCTTCATATTTATTACGCTCAGCTTCAAGAGCTGTATTTAACTCATTGTCAGCTTTTATATCATAGTTAACACCTTGCTTTTTAGTCTAAAAACATTTTAATAATGTATAAGTATTTTCATAAAAAAGCTGAAAAAAAATAATTATAAATGAGTTACTTGGAAATCTATTATTTTTTTTTCCAATTCTTTTTTTCTGGCTAGTAACTGGTCAATTTCTTTGTAAGCTATCGCAATTTTGGGCTCTAAGCTTAATTTTTCTGATTTAAGCATCTTAATCTTTAATTCGCTTTGTTCGATTTTAGTTCGAGCATTTGCTTGCAATTTCATAGCGTCTAAAATTATTTTTCAATTAAAATTTTCAAGTTCAGATTCAACCTACTGATATTGCAATTTAAATAAGTATCTAAATCGTGAAAAATTACCTTGTAGCTGCTGTGCAAAGCCTCCATCGTTACTTTCATCTGATGTCACACCCGTTGTCAAAGATTGGACAAGCTGGTCTAGTTTTTCAATCTTTTCTTTTTGGCTACTCAAGTTTGATTTCTCCTTTTCAAATTGAGATTTATTTTGACTATACTTTTCTTGAGCAGTTTTTAAAGTTTTTTCAACCTGAAAAAAAATCCAAGGTTATTAACAATGATTTTTCAAGTATTAAACTATTGTTAGTATTATAATAAATATTAGAATGAAAAATACCTTTTCTATATGTAACTGGATATCTTTTTGACTATTGACTTCTTCGATATAAGATGATTCGATAATGTCTAGCTTAGTCTTTAGCTTAACCATTTGCTTCCCTAGTACATCTACACTTTCTTGTCTAGTTTGTAGCTCGCCATTCTTTTTAATCTCCTATTTAAATAAAGAGCATAATCTATTAAAACACATAAAATAAATTTTAAAAGATTAAATACCTTTTTTCTTCTCTCTGTAATATCATCTTTACTTTCGATGATATTATTGATTTCAGCTTTTAACTGTTCTTTTTTGTTTAGCTCTTCGTTAAGTTTTTGTTGATTGAGTGTTAAAAGTTCTTCAGAAGCATTTATTCGTTCCTTTTTGAAATTAATATTACCAAGTTAAAAAAGATATGTAGAAAATGAAAATTTATAAAGTACAAATTTACCTCAGTTTTTGTATATTCATACGCAGTTACTAATCTTTGCAATCTGTCAAACTCTGTATTTACTTTTTGATATTCTAAAAAGCCTTGTTTTTCAGCGCGAAGTTTGTCAAGTTTTGGTGTTATCTCCTCTTTAAGAATCTATATAGCATAAAAATAGTTAAAAAAATCATTATAGACCTTTATTATTAGAAGTGTAATCTTACAACTTGAATTTCATCTATCTTTTTTTCTTTCTTTGCGATGGTTTTAATGGCTTTCTCTTTACGGTCTTCAAACATACGAGTTCCAGCAGCCTCCTCGATCATAGATAATATTTCTTTTGGCTGCATATTTAAAACCTGTGTAATTTTTCCTTGCATGATCAAGAAATGCGGATTGTTTATGTTTAATTGAACTGCTTGGAGCATATTTGAAACTGTTTGCTCTTGTGAGTTATGCCCATTAATCATGTATTTACTTTTTCCTCCAACCATGATCTATACATAAATAATTTCAATATAAAGTTAGAAAATATGTATAATTAAGAATAGATTATTATTTTAACCTGGCGAGTTAAAGTTATTTGACGGCATTCTTCATAGCCTGGAGGGCTAGTTTTTTTATCAGTGTTGTCAAAAACAATTGTTACTGAAGCCTTAGTAATTCCTGCTTGCCCTTTTTTGTAGATTAAATCCATGATATTGCTTGAGCGAAGCTAGCAAAATAGAGAAGAGAAATTTTTAATCATGATGAAATAACATATAAATAGCGTGTTATAACTAACCATTTTATAATTTTTGATTCCTAAAACGAAGCAAAAAGCATCTAATATATTTGATTTTCCTGATCCATTGAGCCCGGTGATTGCATTGAACTCAGAATCCCAACCTTTAACGTGAGTTCTGGAAGCGTATGACTTAAAGCCGTCGATGATTAGTTCATCTACTTTCATTTTTTAGATTTCTTTATTTTTAAAATCTGAAATTAAAATTTTATGAAAGATAAATTTATAAAGACGGTAGAAAATAAACTAAAATCATATTAGCTGAGAATTAAATTAAATTCAGGTTGTTTATTTTTTTTTCCTAATAATTAAAGTAAACAATTTAATCCAATAATATAACTGTAATTTTATCCATCCAATAACTGATTTTCTTCTTATTATTGGGTTATTTGCGAACAAAGCTTCGATATAAATTTTGATCTCAGAAAAAACTATAAAAGCAGATTCCATAAACCGTTGCTAGTGTAGACAATGTTCGATTGAAATGCTAGCATTAAGAACAGAATTGCAATCAAGTCTTATAGCACCCTATATTGAACCATCCAAATTTTTTTGCTATTTCAATTGAACCTAGAAAAACTAAAGTAGAATAAATATATAGTATTAGGATATTAATTTAACTAGGCTAATTTGAAAAATAAATGCCATAATTTGCTAATTTATAAAAGCATGGGTATTTACTTATAAGAATCTAATTACAAGGCAAATATAGGCAAATAACTCAAAATTCTTTTCTGTTCTTAGCAAATTTTATATTTAAAAAAAAGTCGATTTTAGCAAGAAATAATATGAATTTTTATTTGGCATTACCTTATTAAAATAGTTACAGGAAATAAAATTGACAAAAGAAAAGCCTCTAAAAACTCAATCATCTGGGTTGAAAACTCTTAAAACACAAATCTCAAAATACTTTATCTAAATTTATCTTTTTTTTTCCTGGTGAAAGATTGTTCTCTTAATGCCATAAGTCACTATTTTTAATTAGATTATTTATTTGGTATTTTTTTTGGAAAATTTTACATTAAAAATGAATCTTATCGCTAAGAATGTATTATATAAAAACTTTTTTTTATTAAAAATAAAAAAGTTATTTTTGAAAAACACTGTAAAAAAGATTAATACATCTATACTTATTAGCAAAAATTATAACATTATTTGATCAACCAAAGCTTTTTAGCTATAAATTTAATTTAGTACACTGTGTTATCTAAATTGGGACGAAAATTTAAATGTTTCCATCATTTATAATCTATGTTCTAAAATAAAAAAAATGATGTTATAACAATAACCTTACCTTAATGATTTTTTGAATATAATAAAATATCGATCGTCCATAAAAAACATTAGACAAGAATTTTTAATTTCTAAGATATCATTTTATTATCATGCAGATTTCTTTGAGAAGCGGTGCTATTCTAACAAATTTTTAACGCTTATAAGTTTGGTTTTATTTATTAAAATTAATTCGAGATTAATATCTAATAAGCTATCTGATTCTGCCAATAATTTCATTTATTTAATAATAGAAGAAAAGCCAGTTAATTAAAAGTTTCCGTTCCTCAAAACAATGTCGCATAAATTTATCGACTGGGGCTAAACTTTTATTTTATGATAGACTAAAAAGGGTAATGATACTTAGGTTAAATTATTTTAATAAAAAATTCCCTCGATATAATAAAATTATCTAATACGCTTATATTATTTAAGAATAGCTACACGTTTAATCATGTTTATAATAATTATCTCTCATCCCTAGTTATAAAAACTATTTTTGAAAGTGTATCTATGTAAATATAAATAAAAAACTTTGCATTGTTTGAGTTTATATCTATTGAATTGCGAAGGATTATAAAAATAGAATAACTGTATTAATTTAAAATTCAACATCGTTTATCGTGATAGGTCCGTTCTCATATTTTATAAAATATTTAATCAGAAAATAATAGTTAATTTTTGCTTGAAAATCGTGTAAATGAAGTTTCGTTTTATATTTTTGACTGTGAACATCAAAAATAATTTTAGTAAAATTAGTTTTAATATGTATGTATTATTTATGATATCTTAGATTTTGAGAAGCATATAACTAGAATTTGAACTTTTTTAATTTAAATTTAACGATTAATTTTACATTAAATGTTAAAATTATTAGAAAATATAATTAACGTTGTGATAGTATTTAAAAATGATTTTAAAGATAATTAAAAGATAAATTAGTGAAATAACTATTCATTGCACAGTATATTTACTATTGACAAGAATATTATTTCAAGTTTTAAATACATTAAAGGTCTAAATATAAGAAATAAATAAATATTGCAATTAAAATTTCAATTTTAGTATTTATCCTTAAATTATTTATATATTTTATAATGATCAAATCTATATCTTAATGTCGATTAGCTATATCTTTCTCAGAAAATACATTAACTAAAACTAAATATATTATTTGATCTATAATTCAAAAATTTTTTTACTGTTTTAAATTCAATTTCAAATAATATATTATCAATGATTATTTAATTTACTTTCTTGAAAAATCATTGGCCAATAATTCAGATAAAATATAAACGAGTCACCTCTTAAAGCTTTAAACCTGGCAGATTTTATTAAAAAAGTATTTTTTTATTTCCTTGATTAAAAAATTTTTTATGGCATTTTTATTTAATCATTATAAATTTATCTATAGTTAAATTATGTTTAGTTGAAAATTTTTTACCAAACTTACGTCAATACTATTTTTTTAGTGCCGTTTAAAAAGATGATAAGTTTATTAATAAACTCTTACGATTAAAATTGTGGACCAAATCAATAAAAATGAATTTTGGTTGAATTGAAAGTTTTGATATTTTTTTTCTTTAAATTCATTTTTAAAAAATAAATCGTAATTTAAATATATGAAATATATAAATTTTGAAATTATATTGGATAATGAAAAAAATAATTGATAATAATAACTGATAGATATTTTCTTTACAAGTACATAAACTCTTAATTGCTAATTTTATGATAACGGTAATATAAAAATTTTTAATCATCAATGAGTCTATTTGAATTATCTTGGAATTATATGGTAAAAAAAATTTTAAATACTTAATAATATAAATTAATTGATTGCAATAATAATTATCACAAATAACTCTTGATTAATAATAATCTAGAAAAAAAATTTACTAAATTTTAAAAAATAGAATATATAATTATATAACACAAATTAAATCGAAATATTAATCATTTATGCTGTAAAAAAATAGCAGATTTCATAGAATATAAGTGATACGTCAACAGTGATTCTTTTTATTTTTTTATAATTATAAAACTAATAAGTTTATTATTCTTCTATCATTAATATTTTACTTCATATATTAAGAATTATACATTTTCTGATTTGAAATTTAATTCTTACGTTTAAAAAAAATCTAAACGTAAATTCAATAAAAAACGACAAATATAGTTTTATAAACATTATAAAACTATGAAGTTTAATATTGAAGCAAGTATATGCCGTGGTGGAAACCGAAGACGAGGCAGAAGGTAGCTAACTTCCGCCAATTATAAGACATAATTATTTAATGTGTTTTACTTGTTAAGTTTCTCGCCCAATACCTTTAATTCTCGTTTTAAGCTTACTTATATAAGTTTAATTTCTCTTATCTTATCTTATCTATATTATTTATAATTTAATTTGCTATTTTTACACGGATAATCCGAGAAATATCCGAAATACCATCGGTAAAAGGAGTATTGGCATTAAAATAAACAGGATCAAGAGTTTTGTGGATATAAAGATAGCCCAATTTTCCTTTAATTTTGGTTATCGAATAAATAAATAAATAAAATTATAAAGAATACTCTCGTTATTAAATTAACTTGTTAATTTAGTAATTATACAAAAAAACCCTAGAAAAAAAGGCTAGGCACGTGGGCACAAAATAACTTTGACATATAGCTAGTTTATCTGCAGAATAATGTGAATTTCAAATTTTAGTAATAGTTAGCTATAAAAATTTTTTGATTATAAATGTTTGATTATAAATATTTGATTACTCAAACTAAATAGTAATCATTATTAAGATAAAAATAAATAGTGAAAAATTTCTGATCATATCATAATTCACAATTCATAAATACCATCACTTATTCTAAAAAATTGCTAAAAATTTCAATTATTAACTACTAGAGATACCATTTATCACTCATACTCACCATTAAACGATAAATTTTGATAAATAAATTTATAATTTTGATAATATAAACTTAGAACTATGCGCTCATAATTCATAATTCATAACTTGAATTTTATATTTAATATTAACAATAATTACTAATAACTTATTAGCTAAAATATACTTTAAAAAAACCAAACCCCCCCCCCCTATATTCTTAATAAATACATTTAGAACTCTTAGTTTGATACATAGATTAAAAATCGGTACCTCACCTATTATTTGAAAATGATGATATATAATTGATTGTTAATGAACTAGATTTAAAGATTATCTGTCAATGTAAAGTTTCAAATAATGCTTCTTGTTTTCTACCAATTAATAAAAATTATTTACTGCTACTTTTCATGTCAGAGATTTAATTATATTATTTATTATTAGCAACTGTATTATTGATACTTATAATATTTTTAAATATAATTAAAAATTATTTCCGATTAAAATTTTATTGATGATTATTACAATAACAAAAATATACAGAATGTATCTAGTTTTTAATACTTTATTTTAAATTTCTATCCCCCTATAACTTTTCGAGTCGTTTATACGAAATTTTATTTTTTTTTAGAGCTTATTATTATTATTTTAATTCCGTTTCTCTCAAATTAAAATATATCATATAATTTTTTTTTAATAGTTATAAATTTTTTAGAAAACTAATTATATATACCGAATTTAAATTTATGATTGGTTTTACACTGTTATTAATTTTATTATAACCTGTTTGCATTTCTTTTTCAAGATCGATGATTCAATGTATATATATATATAATCCTTAGATATAACTATATGGGATATTCTTAGGCGACACGGAACATTTTTTCTTAGAATTTCTATTTGCTTATTTTTATTAGGCAAAAGTATTGGTTGAATAATATTATTCATTCGATTTTATATTCTAGCAAGATTTAATAATAAAAGTAATGCTGCAAAGTAAGAAATTTTTGATAGGAAAAGTTCCGCTCCTCGAAATAATCTCCCATATATAAAGTACTCTAAAAAAATTTTTATTTCATTTATATCCAAGAAATCCCTGGCTTTCTTCTATTATGGGTTTATTGCATAGGTAGATAAATAAAAATACATATTTTCTATTTGATTATTTTTTCTATATCGGTTTTTTGGAATTTCAAGATTTTTAAAATTCTAAGATTAAATTTGCATATATGTTTTTCAATTATGATCATATTTTGATTTTAATGTTGTAAATTTATATATTTTTTTATACATTGATTTACATTATCATCTATATTTTAATTATACTTTTCTGCTTTAGGATCTATAATAAATTATTGTCTTTATTTTTTATAGGCATAATTTAATTAGCCTACCATAATTTCCCCCTTAAGTATTCCCACAAAATAAATTCCGAGTTTTAGTAAGTATCCCAATTATCTAATTTTAAAGCAGAGTATTATTCTTTTTTTATAATATAATTAAAAAAATGAGTTTATTTTAATACTAATAAATAATTGGAATCTTATAGAATATATGAGTATTGATATAAACTTTACAAAATTTCATACTTTTCCTTAAAAGGATGCTTTTTTAATTGTTCTCTGAATAAATTATACTATTCTAAATCTATAATATGTTTAATAATCTAATAATTTAATATAATTCAATCAAATTTTTTACTGGATATAAAATTTATTTTAATTACTTGGTTCGATTTTTTTTTTTCAAATATTTTTCATATGAAATAGTTATTTCTAAACAAATAAATATCCAGAAACCGCTATCAATAAAGTAAATTGAAAAAAAAAAAAATTATCTAGACTATAAATGCGACTTTAAAACAAGAAATTAGTTTAAAAATTATAATATTTGCACTCAGAATAATCATATTTTGAAGTATTTTGGTTATAATCTTAGCTCTCATCTCTCATCTCTCAACTATTCTTATTTATAATAATTAATATTAAATAAATATAAAAATATCTTGCTACAAAATATCTAGTTATAATTATCTGTTTATAATAAACGCGTCTTATTAAAAATACTTTAAGCTAGATTAATATTCTTTTAGAATAATACAACCAAAATAGATATAACATTTTTTTTAGATTTAATAGTGACAATTATTTATTTAATCTAATATATAAAGCTATGAAAAGAAAACTACTATTGTGAAAATTGATAAATATTTAAATAAATATGCATACCTTATAGTATTTTTAGAATCGTAATTATAACAGCTAATAGATATAAAATGTGGAATTTTGTTTTTTAAATATAATAAAGATAAAATTTAGAAATATCTATGAGTATTTACTATTCACACTTTTTGAATTTTACCTCAACTGCCACCTCTTGATATTAGAGCCCAAAAGTAATGTATTTTACATATATATATTAGATTAACATACACAAAATATATTAAAAGCCTATAAAAGACATTCAATACAACTCAAAATTAAGCAAAACTTGTAATTATTAAACTCTCAGACAAAAAAAATAAAATAAATTGTAAGAATTTATACACTAGTGTATTTTATTTGAATGGTATATAAATTTCTTATTCAATTAACACCAGTAATTCATAATTTAAGTTTTCTTTATTTTATTTATTAATAATTATAAAAAAAAATTCCGAGAAAAAAAAAACGAAGTGATTCACCAGCGAATAATCAAGGGTGCCCTAATTAAGAAAAAAAATGAAATTTTGTAATGTAGCTTTCAACATTCTGAAATTCAGTGAGATTTCTTAATAAATAATTACCTGCTGTAATTTTAAATTCTAGTATATTATCACTCGGTAAATCCAAATTTTAGTTTCCGAAAATTCTAACAGATTTTGAATTTATTCATAATATATTAGAATAGATAAAATTCAACCAGAGAAACGTAAAAGACTCAAATTAGATAAAATAACGGTTTTATATTGCTGATTTAGTATAATGTACCAACAATATATTCATTTTAAATAATAAAAACATAAAGTAAAGATATGAAGTAATAATGAAAAAATTTTCACGAGTTTAATGAAATTTATACAATTCTTGTTAAACTCAAATCGATAGAAATGATACAAATTAAATTTATTTAGACTTTTTTTTAATTAAGATATAAACTAATTCAATATCAGTAAACATTATAGTGCTAGTATAAATTATTATATGCTAAATTTAATCATATTTAAATTATAAAAAAAATAGATGGACTATAATCTAAAAAATTCATCAGGATTCACACCGTAAATTGGGTTTTATTATAGTATGAAATTAAGTTATTTTACTTTTTCTTTAGTTTTTGACTTAAATTTTAATTTTTTTATACCCTAATTTTATTTATCAAATTATAATAAACTATTTTACGGATTTCAAAAATTAAATTTTAAAAATCTAAGTTGAATTTTTTAGTATCAAAGAAATTTTGAAATATCACGAATTTATATTTGGGAAAAATTTCATTCTTTATACATTTGATAGAAATAATCAAAGCAAAATAACTCGTAATTTTAATGAAGTTTATCTGTAAAAAAAATTTTTTTTCACTAAAATCGGATTTATTGCGTTTTTTATTATGATGAGAAAATCCATAAAATAACATGTAATATTATAAATAAATTAAAATTATAAATTTAATATATTATATCGATAAAAGCTATTAATAATATCTGAAAAATATTTATAGTATTTTTATATATATGTTTTTTAATGTGAAAATATACCAAAATAACTTTTTTATATATTTCAAAAATGTAAATTAATCAATTTCAATAGATTATGTTGATATATTTAGATGTAGAAAATGTTAATAGGCGAAATGTATCTTTATAAATTTTAAAAATATTTTAATAATAAGTTTTTTATCTATTATTCGAGTTATTTATGCTATTCGAATATTTTATCTTTTTCATTTCATATATAAATACTTTTTATTAAATTATATTTTGAATTTAAATATTTAAAATTTAATAAGCTAATCATTGTTTTTTGTATGAATGAATTCGAATAATAAAGAGTACGTGTAAATTAAAATCAAAATGAATTTTTTCATGGATTAAAAAAAAAAGTATATAAATTAATGAAAACTATAATATTAGTAATGTCTAAAAGTTAGTAGATTTTTAATTAATATCATTAGTAATAATATATGCCGTAGAGCGATTTCACGACCGATTACAAAGAAATAAACTATATTAAAGATAAATTGGGAAGAAACTAATGAAAAAGAAAAGAAAAAGTTTTTTTTTTTTGGATTTTCTTTGTGAAATTTAGGTTAATTTTTTTTTTTTTTTTTTTTGAAATTTCGAATATAAAAAGCATCCAATTTTATTGGATAAACATAAATAAAACTTATTCTACAAAGAAAAGAAGAAAGAAAAAAAAATTAAATAATTAAGCACTACGTCATAAAATGAAAATGAAAATGAAAAAGAACAATAGTAATAGTAATACTAATATCAAGTGGAAACATATTTAAAATTTAGCTCACCGAATTTATGTAAAAAAGCTAACAGCTGCCGAAACTTTGGACGCGCTCTCGGAAAAAAATTATTATAAAATAATATCAAATCATATTTTCTTTAGTTTTAAGTTTAGTTTTTATAGTTAACAAATAAACAAGCTCCAAAATATAACAAAGAGTAAAAAGTAGCTGAATATTAAATCTCGTATATCTATATGCTTAAACATTTTACATACTGAACTAATCTAAAACTTTAAATTTTAAACCTTTATTCTTAGTTTTTATTTTTTTATTGTTTTTTTTTTTCGAACAACAAGATCTTTAAATAATTCATATCATATCAAAATCCTTAATTGAAAATAAAGGTAGTGGTATTTTGAAATCTACCACATATAATAAAGGGGATTTTGGTTTTAATTTGATATTAAATATAAACACAACTTTATTTTAATATGAAAAATCATTTGTTAATATATTATTATTTTAAATTTAAATAACGATATTCTAATTTATTTTCTACTATAGAATAAAAAATGTTGTAAATAGCTTTTAAAAATCTTTAATTAAAGGTGAAATAATATAAACTGAAATAATTTTCTTTAAATAAAAATATATTTATAGAATTCACAATTAATTTTACAGTATATATTTTCGAAATTTTATTATATAAATTTAATTCTTTAGTATCCAAGCTTGAATTAAATAAATCCAGATTATATTAGATTTAATAATAATAATAATAATAATAATAATAATAATAATAATAATAATAATAATAATAATAATAATAATAATAATAATAATAATAATAATAATAATAATAATAATAATAATAATAATAATAATAATAATAATAATAATAATA
>LSSN01000595.1:0-17148 GCA_001970855.1 Smittium culicis | reverse complement strand
CCCCCCCCCCCCCCAAAAAAAAAACTACCACTGGCCTGATCTATTTTCATTTTATAATGAACTTGTCAATTGATTCGATTCCGCATGTTCATTTTATAATACTTGATGATGCCTTTGACTACAATACTACTAGTCGTGATACACAGTTACTCCGAAACGGACCTAGTGCAACGAAGAATATCATACTATCACAAATAAATTTATCTATAGTAAAAATCCTCTCATATTACAAGCTAATAATCAATAATGAATCCACTTGGAACTATACTTTTTTCAATTTAAAGTCTGGTGCTACTTACGATATCGATCTTACAACAAAAGAGACAAAATTTACTTTTAAAAAAAACAATTCCTTAAATAAACTCGAAAAGCGTCGGTTTTCTATTGATGCGGAATCAATCGAAAATTTATCAAAAAATCTTGATTTAGCCTACACCAACTACCATAAAAGCACTCATGATTCAGTTTCTTCAAGCAGTCCTTTCAAAAAATCAACCTCTTCTCCTAACTTCTTCAGAGGCTTTTCCATTTCCAAAAGAATTTCTCATTTACTTATGAGACTTGAAGCCGATGTTGGCTGGGAAGTTCAGCTACATCCTGAAAAAAGCTCTATTCCTCCCCCACCCCTCCAAGAAAACAAAGATTTTCCCAGGTTTATGTCCAATCCTAGACAAGGACTGTCGCAAAAACAAAGAAAAAACGGCCTTTTCTTAATCGGAAAATTCCCTACCTGCTTACAAGAAATAAAAAAGTATAATAATTCTCATGCAGCCATCAACTGCCCTAGAGAGCCCAACAATATTAATCAATTAATCAGTAATCTATTTTCGTTTGCCAAAACTTTAGCCTCATCTGGATTACCAACAAACTACCAACAAAAGCAAACAAAGGTAAGCTGGATAAACTTGCCCTCATTTTCTTCTTCAGGTAACAAAGAACTTCAAATAGAGCAGCAATTTTGCTCTCTTTTCGCAAGCGCCATTTTCAGTTTCTTTGGCGGAGTATTTTACAACTCTAACTCGTTTTTTGATCCAGAATATAAATTAAAGTTTGACGCTATTTACTCCCCTAATAAGCCTACTCCTGCTTTATTATCTTCCTTCTTACTTAAACTAGCTAACAATTCGTACTCTCTTAACTCTGACCCTTTCGCCAATAAAAAAAACACTAATAATCAGTCTCCCCTTTTAAACGAATTGCTATATATCATCATCCACTTACATTTAGGTAAATTGCAGTATCCCCCCAAATTGCATACTGCTAATATATCTGTTTCGAATCAATTAATTACCTTGAACCACCATAGCTTTAATTCTAACGAAAGCCACTCTTCAAACTCCTTCGCTGCACCTCTATTCTTTCCAAACTTTTTTAATATTGACACCAAAATATCATCTAATCCTAGCAAAATTAATAATTCCCCCCTCCAATTTCTTATAAACGTGATATCTGAATATGTATCTAAATCACAGGAAGATATGCCTAATTCCAACATTCTCAACAATAAAGCAGAATCTTTACCAGAAAAAGCCTCACAAGATTTAATTAATCAAAATGACTGCACCAGTATCTGCATTTACGGGTACTTAAACAACTTTCCAACTTCACTCGACTTTAAAACATCACCTATAACTCCAACATCTTGCCTTACCAAATTAGACTTTAATTTTTTAAAAAAAACTAGCATTAACTATCATACAACACTAATAGCTTCAACCCATGGTTTTGAAAAAATCTTTCGCAACATTTCAATCTCTAATCATGTTATAAATACAAAAAATAATATATTGTTATTTCCAATTAATTATGGAATCTATAAAATATACATAATTAACTCTAATGCTGATAAAATAAATTTCTCTCATATCGACACTTCATACTTCAACTTAATCACGCCAGCTAGTCCAACTCGCTTAAATAGCACCTCGAATTCTAAACAAAAAAGAGCAGAACTAACGCCGATTAAAATTTCTAAAGACCTTAAATCTAAAACTAACGCATTTACAAGCTGTGAAAACATCTTTTTGAACCAAGAATTATCCTTAAACAGCACCCCGAACAATACAAGTTCTTACATACATGATCCTTCCCCTAAAAACAGTAACGCTTCAAAAACTGACCTGTTACATATTCCATCAGTTAGCTTCATTTTCGGAAATTCTGTGAATACACTCCTCTCCATTGAATACCCTAAAAAATTAATTCAATCAAATATTTGCGAACCTCTTCTAGAAAATAAAAAATCCAGCGATACCAAATGTGACTTATTTTCTGAATTTGGAATTTCTAAAAAAGCAGCTTTGTCTCATAATAACTTATACCCTAATAAAAACAATTCACTCATAAATAAACAGTCTAACCCGCACAATTTTAATAAGCATTTTGACGCAAATTGTAGTACTAACGACGAAATTTTAGTTTCAGATTCTCCTGAAATTGATATTATTTCCCTTGACAATAACTCTATTCTATCCCATGTATCCAAATCTAATTTTCTCGCTGAGTTTAATAATAAACGCGTCAAAATCAACAATCTCGAATCTTGGTTCAATTCTTACTACCTCTGCTTTTTAGACCCCACTAATGTAACTCATTTAACTTTTTTGTTTTGTTTTCGTTTGATAAATTTTAATTTTAATTTTTTCTTTTTGTATCTCCACTTAAAGCGCTCTTTAAAAAGCTTAATATAATCTCCAGTAATCCTTACCATTTAAAGATTAATAAATAGTCTTTTTCTTATTATTAGGACATTGAGAGTTGGTGCTTAGCATTAGATGAGTTGTCTGAAATGTATTCATCCAAAAAGGCAAGCATATATAAACTAGATACCAAAGACTTACTTTTTTTCTTATCTCATTAATTGCTATACGTAATTTTGTAATATACTATTGTACTTTTTGTTGTACAATGATTTTTTAATATTGATAGCCTTTTTCTTCCTATATATTATAACTACTAATATTATTCTCAATTTTTAATTGCATTTTTCAATCTAAAATGTTTAACAATGGCTTTAGGTTACCGAATCATCTATACAAAAATTGCTACTATCCCCCAAATACTATGAAGATGCTTACCAATTGGATGACAATGACTCATCATCCCAAAATACCTCCACTGAATTAATGCCTGAATTTTTTTCAGATATTCATTTCTCTGAATCAAAGTATCTTCTTGTAAGAAAAAATGCTATCCAGTCTGTTATTGGAAACTCAAAAAATAATAATAAAGACAAGTTGAGCAGTAACGAAAGTATATTAAATTCAGTAATGAACCAAGAGTAACTCCTCGTTTTTTAATATTCATTTATCTACTTGGTTTACCTTTTTTAATTTAAACATTATTTTATTTTTTTAAAAAAATAAATAATTAGGAGTAAGATACAACTCATTTTGCACTTCTGGATTCTCGATTTAAATTCTGGTTGCTACAATCATGATATTGATGACAATGATACTCCCAAGTCTGAAAACTATAAACAAGAGCTTATTGACTCAATAAGTTTCTTTTTCGACCAACTTTCCGTATTCTCATCATTATTTCCCATATCACATACTAGTGAAAGCTACCATAGCAAATCTCTAGACCCAGCAGAATCATTTTTACTAAGCTTGCCAGTTTATAGGTATATGATAAATTTATTAATGCTTTATTTATTTTGAGCTTATTCATTATAATTTTGACTTATTTTACTTTTTTAGATTTAGAAAAAGTTTAGAAAAGCTAATAGACTCTCTTCTAGAAAGGAATGGATATATTGTCCCTAAAGCAGAAAAAGTAAATCCTACGACGTTATTAAGTAACTATGAGCCTTCGCCTTTCAACGATTCATCGGCAGCTAGCCCGCCTAAAGCTATATTTGGCGTTGATTACTCTAGTTCCAGAATCAATAACTTGATAGCTGGAAATATAACAAAAAGAAAGAGTACTCCCAAAAAGATTATCCAAAATGATTCTAGCAAAACCACAGAATTTCTAATCAGCCCAAAGAAAGATAAGCTAAAGCACAGGTATCTAAACCTAAGCATTTCAAACTCTAATCAAGCTAACTCAAATAAATTCATCTCTAAAGTATTTGATAATGCTGATTGCCCAAAATCATTACTAAGACGATCCTCAGCAAACCTTTTATCTAAGCCTGACGATAAGGGCTTACCAAAGGATATTTATTATAACTCATCAAGCGTCAGAAAGGTTAGAACATACAACTCATTCAATTCTCTACAATCTTTAAGTTCAAGCAGGCTTGATTCAATTAAGAAAACAACAAAAGTGGCTGGGCGTCGGAGTAGCGGTAAGAATGTCCAAGACTTAAAGCTAAAGCTCAAAAATGAAGTTTTGATTTCCACCTCAACGACAAAAAAAATCATTGCTAGCACTTCAAACTCTAATCCAATGACTCTTTCAGCTCATAGTAAATCAGCTTCGACTTTGTCATTATCAAATAGAAGGAATTCAGGTGCCACTTTCAACATATTTAGCAACCAGAGTAAAGCTGATAGTCCAATGAATGGAGACAATGATGGCAGTTCTATAAATTATATTGGAGCAAAAAGACTAAGTAATAGGCTGTTCTCAGCGCCTAATTTTTTGTCAGATTCGTCAGTTGAAGCTTCAGCACCGATAATTAACCGTAGATTAAGAAGGCAAGGAAGAAACTCTAGCGCAGTTTGGATATCAAACATAGTAAATTCTTGCCATCTTAACAATGATAATATAGAAAAATCAAACATAAACAATCAAATCGAAAGCACAACTCTTCAGGAAAGCTCTTCAGCAATCATACAAAATAGTAATTCATCTACACCAGAAAAAAGAACTCCTAAGCGATCAAACACTGAAATCGAAAAAGAACCTTCTATCACCAGAATTAATCATCGCACACAGTTCGACATTAAAAAAAACAAACTTCAAAGAACTTTTTAAAATTATACTCTCTTTTACCACTAAATAGACAATCTTAACTCCTTAATCTCATACTACTCTCTTTATTTTTTAATTATCAGCCTTATTAGTGAAAGATTAACATTCATAAATGCCACATAATAAACTTGTCATTCTATTCGAGTTAACGTATCTACGCTCCAATAACCTTTACTTTTTTTATAGAGATCTAAATTTTATTATCTATAATTTACCCACTCTCCATTTCATTTTTTTTGAAAATAATTAATATTTTTTTTTCACATCATTTTGAACTAGACCTGAACATTTTTATAAAATGATAAATGGTGGTGAAAATAATAATAGTTTATTTGATGTAAGGGTTTTAATATATTTATGATTATAATGTTTAATTTTTTCTTTTCAAATGAAATGAAATCAAATTTTTATTAATATTTAACCTGGCAATCATTCTGCGATCGTAAAAAATAGAATATATAATCGCTAATATAATCCAAATTCTTTTTAATATAAATACTAATACTTTATGCACCAGGAAAAATACATGCAGATATGGGTCTGATAATTTTAAGTTTCAGAAGCGTACCAAGTTTATTATTTTATTTTATATACTAAAAAAAAAATCAGAAATAAGTTTCAATGTAATTTATGTTAATAGCTTATTTAAAGAATATTTACTACTTTTAAAAGTTAATCATACTAGAGCCAAGCGCAATTGTGGCGTGGTTAGGCAAATCTGAAGCATTTTGCTGTTGTTGTTGTTGCTGCTGTTGCTGAAGCTCAATGTCACTTGTTTCAAAAAATTGATTATAACCGTTTAATATAAATTGTTCAATATCCGATCCTGGCGCAGATTCGGGTGCATGAGACGATGATGTCGTTGGCGAAGATTTTTTGCCTGTGCTTTTATCTTTTATATTATTTCTATTTTTAGTGGGCCCTTCAGAGTTTCCCAAAAAATTTATGCTGTTATACTGAGACTTAGAATCTTTATATAACTGTGATTTATTACCCTTATCCGATCCAAAGTCATTATCCGAACCTTCTTTTTTAATGGTATGGTTAGCATCTCTTGAATCTTTTTTAAATATACTGTGTGCTAGCCTTTTAGCTGATAGGCTTGGTTTTTTTCCTGTTTGCGCATTCGAGGAAATGGTAGCAGTGCTGCTGCTGGTATTAGTTGGTGTAGAGTTATTGTTACTGCTATTTCCACTTCTTTTTTTATTGGAGCAAAGTTGATTATTTTCGTCGCCTATAAACAGAAACTCTGAAAATGGAGTATTTTTCACTTTGGTATTAGTCACAGTTGATTCGCTATTAGATGCACTAAAATTTAGCTGTACCTGTTGCTGGAAATTTGAGTTTAATGTACCCATATCCTCGTTTAAATTTCCATCATTTGGAAATAAGCTTAGCCCTGAAATATCTACACTTGGGTCCACGCAATTAATGAAATCCATCATATTGTAATTAAATAGTAAACTGTCAGAAAAATCAGAGTTTTCATGTGTCAGTTGATTCTGAGCCCTATTCTGTTGATCTTGATTTCCATTTTCGTTAATCAGTGGAAATGGAATGGATTTTTGGAATAAGGTTTGCTTCTGCTGGTTTTGGTGTTGCTCATAGTCGCTAAGATACGGATTTGTAAAATTAATCGTGTTGTTATTATTGCTTGTAAAACCATTGAACCTACAATCAAAAAACTGGCTTTCAACTTCATTATTAAAGTCTGTTTTATTTCCTAAATCAAGTTGATTATTAGTAAATTGATCGTTTAAGTTCTGGAATTTGTCTTGGAAATTTATCGGGAAATCAAACGCATTGATAAAATCTGGGTCCAACTGCTGCTCTTGGAAAATTGATGAACTATTTTGTATTTCTGGATCGAGGCAATTAAATAGATTAGCATTGTTGCTTACGCTTTTTTCGATATTTTGTGCTTCGGTATTGAATAAGTTTGATTGTATCTGCTGTGAAAACCCGAACTGATCTACATTGGCCATTTCTATTTCGTTTTCACGCAAATAGAACTCTCTAGACTCTTGGGATTTAGATAGTATAGACGAAACCAAGTTTTTGCTATGTTCAAAGTAAGAAATACCTTGATCACTAGGCTTATTTGAAGGTAGTGATGGGTTATTTTGTGAGATATTGCTATGTAAACTATAATTAAAGCCTGAAGTATCTGAATACTCTAGGACTGAGCCAGGATTTTGACTAGCTTTGATTTGGGCTGCTAGTGAACTCATATTTTGATTTACACCACCCGCATTAGGGTTGGTATTGAAGTCCATACCTCCGTTAGAAGGTAAATTTTTACATCCGTTCGAAGAATTCAAATAGCCAGGGCTTGATAGATTCCTATTCGGCTGGTTTATTCTGGGCCAGAGCCCATTCGAAAATAAGATCTCAGGAGGTATTCTTCTCTTTTTAGCACCGTTTGTTATAGACTCACGAAGTACATAAAAATCAACAGTCCAGTATGACCCTTTACCAGCCTTTTTTTCAGGTCTGGTCATTTTTACAAATATTCTGTTTAAGCTCAAATTATGGCGAATGGAATTTTTCCAGCCACAACCTGCATCTTTGAAGTGCGGATACCTGTTTAAAATCCAGTTATAAATTTCATTTAGTGTCATCTTTTTCGTAGGGTGATGTAAGATCGCGTAGGTTATTATTGTAGCATACGAATGAGGCAATTTACCATTCGAAATAGGCTTCAGAGTGGCATTATCATCCAGCAAAAGAGTAACATCTATCGAACCTGCACGTGATCTTGCCTCAGTTTTCAAGCTTTTTCTTCTGCCTTGTGGCTTTATTTGAGACTGATTCATCAATAGCTGTGATTGAAATCCAGTGTGTTGAGTCAGTAAACTACCTTTGTTAGATACAATCGATGGCTGTATTACTATATCTCTACGATTAATAGGAATATCAGAATTTCTTCTTTTAACTTTTGAATGTAAAGGTCCTGAACTGTCTTTTTTAATTCCCTCGTCTACAGAAAGCCTTCTTTTTTGTGGTATTGAGTTTATTTTAATAGAACTATTCATTTCTATTTTACTTTCGTCAGTAATCAAATCTAGTTTAATCTCTGGTATACTTGAAAAATTATTTCCGCTTAATAAAGTATCCCTTGGTATATACGAGTCTTCAACAATACTCATAATATTACTGAGTTTCGGACTATTATTATACGATTTATTTTACTTCTGAACTATATAATAATACTATCGATATTATTATCTTTCAGAATTTTTAATTTTTTTTAGACCGGATTAAATTCTTTGCTCCTTTTTCTATTAAACCCCGAAACCAATGCCTATTATTCCTGATGTAAAATATTTTTAATTCTTGGTCTATATTTTTAGGTGAATTTTATTGTTATTATTTATGTTAATTTTTTTTTTTTGCTTCTAATTTATTACGAGGAAATGTTTTTTTTTGTGCTAAAAATCAATGTTTATTGAAGAATCAGAGCTGCGCAAAGTGGGAGTATGATTGTTGTCAATGTAAAAATATTGAAAATTTTAGTCAAATAAGACTATATAATCGTTGTGCCTTTGATATTGTCTCTCCAGCAAAATATTTTTATAAAAAGCGCAGATAGGTAAAATTATATGTAAATGGATGATTTTTTTATATTTTCTTGCTGTGAGTAATAATAAAAAGCTTATCCTGGAATATATGAGGTGCGTTAATGCTACTTATATAAATTTACATTGATCATTTCTAGATGTGGTATTTTTTTTAAAAAGCCATCTGTAATAATACTAAAACATACCTTCATAATATGTAAAATCAAATCTATTTACTCGACACATTACCACTCTTCAATATCCACAATTTACACTAAACACTTATAAAAACTCAGCTTAATGAACTTTACATAAAAAAATCATTGTTTGTTTTTTTTTTTTTAAATTCGCTCTTAGATTTGTAAATAATTCTTACCTCTTTACCCTTAAGTTATTGGTACATAATCTTGACTTTAGCTGTTCTGTGATAATGTGTGTTTTAAATTTAGTTACCCGAAATCAGATGAATACAAAAAAGATCCTATGCTCTAAATATTTATCAAATTTGGATCGCAAATAATAATATTATGGCTATCAAAGAAAAAAAAAGTATAGTATAACACAGAAATCAAAATAATATTTAGACCGATTTTTTAGTCGTTTATGTTTACAGCGTTTTCTTGATGCTTCAGCCACTATGGCTTGTGGGCAGATCTAATATTGTTTGTTATTGCGCTTACACAAGAATAGACTTAAAGAGCAAAAATTCATTGATTCGCTAATTATTTTTTAACGGTTTTTTAATTTGATGTAAAGCTTTAGTTTCTTGTCTTATAATGAGCTTTAAAATTAAATTATTTGTAAAAAATTTGTTTGATTGGCCTTTTCTGTCTCATTTGGTATACTCTGCTTGAAATGTTTTATTTTCACATTTATATTTAATTGTGGCGCATAAAAAACATCAAAAACCATCCCCATATATTTTCAACGAGTATAAAACATAAAGTGTCATATGCTTAAATTTTGTGAGTAAAAGACGTTTTGATCACACTCGCCAGAATATTTTATCTTTGTTTGTAAAAATTAAATAAATATGATATTAATATACTAGTTATGAACCCTTTCAAAAATTTCAAGGCATTTTTGATCTACAAAAGCTAAAAAATTGTCTAAAAATTATCCCAATTCAGAGTTAAATTAATACATTGGCCTGTTTAACTTAGGCAGTAAAATAAAAGCTTTTTTATAAACCTTCAGCAAATCAATGGTATACTAAGTTCAAAGATTATCGTCTATGAAAAAAAAATCTTCCATTGTAAATTATATGAGTTCTATAAAAAAAAAATTAAAGATTAAGAGTTTTTACGGTTTTTTATGCTTAAGATAATATGGATGAAACCTTTTCATAAATATGATCCATAAAATTACACTCAATTTTTATTCTAATCGCAGCATACACGTGAAAAAACAATGTTTGTATTTATTTATTTATTTATTCAATTCAAGTTCGTTAAACCCTTCCCCGTCCAACGTTATTTGAAAAAAATAATTAATTGATTCATGATTTATAATAAACATTTTTATTTGATAATATTCTATAATATACCAATTATTGATAGATTCTCGGAATTAAACTATTTTTTTTAGTATTCAGTTGGCTAAATTTGGTAGATCAAAAATAGTCTACCGCCCGTGAAATGGGTAATAATCCTATTTATATAATTTAGGCAGACATACTTGCCGTATCAGATAAATCATTCGATAGTATTTCTATTAAGATTTAAAAATAAAAGCAATGTTTCCAATTAGTAAAAATTTCATAGGAAAAGCACCTCTCCCCGAAATGATCTACCATATTTTAACCCTTTCACGGGCGGTAGACTATTTTTGATCTTCTAATTA
The DNA here is from genome assembly GCA_001970855.1 of Smittium culicis. NCBI lineage: Eukaryota > Fungi > Kickxellomycota > Harpellomycetes > Harpellales > Legeriomycetaceae > Smittium > Smittium culicis. The sequence goes on along the minus strand of LSSN01000595.1, from coordinate 6,823 downwards.
TAGCCAATTATGCTCAATTAAAGCACTTTAATTCCGAGTCACATAAGAGTATAGGCTTGTTGATGATTAGCAGCGAATAGTAAAATAACTTATAAATCGCTGGCGAATCAATAAATTGATTTTTTTCAAGGTTGCTGGACTGGAAAGTTAATATATTATAATACCTAAATTTGAAAATTAAAACCCAAAAAAATAAATTTAATCCTAATAGTTAAATTCCAAGGCTCTGAAAATACTGTTTCGCTTAACTCTTCAAGTACTAGTGTGAATCGAATGATTATTTGACTTTACAAAATGCATAGAATTAACCCTTTCACAGGCGATAGACTATTTTTGATCTTTGAAATATAACTATGTTCAGTTAAAATTTTTTAATTCCGGTGCCTTATGAACTATTTGTTTATTGTATTTTAACAACAAATAATGTATTAACTTATAAATCATAAACGAATCAATAAATTCGATTTTTTTAAAGAGTGTTGGACAGGAAAGGGCTGAGCATTTATTTCATTTTTTATATATCAAGCTAAGATCATAAGTAGCATTAGAACGAAATTTTTTATTAATTGACGAATAAAAGGTACATATTTAACAAATTACCAACAATTACTATGAAATCAAATGCATAATATGCTCCTTAGATGACAAATGTAAATTGCATAATTTATGCTTTTGAAGCTTGAAATAGTCTGGACTTTGAGGATTAAATCTAACACCAAGTAATAGATTTACTTTTAAATCTCAGATAAATCAAAAGAAATAGTGTATTAACCCTTTCACAGGATGTAGACTATTTTTGAGCTACCATATATAGCCATCTGCATTCAATTAAAATAATTCAATTCTGAGCTACATGGGATTATTTGTTTACCGCTGAGTACTAGCAAATAATAAATTCTCTTATAAATTATACACGAATCATAAAATTAGTTTTTTTATAGAGCTCTGGACGTTCAAACACGTTAACCTTTTCGCGTTCAACGCTCTTTAAAAAATTATATTTATTGATTCGTATATGGTTTATAAAAAAAATTGTTATTTGATGACATTCTATAATATACCAATTATTGATTGATTCTCGGAATTAAATTATTTTTAATATATTCAATTAGCTAAACTTTGTAGATCAATAAAAGTCTAGTGTGCAGGAAAGGGTCTGTCCAAACCTTGATATCTAATTATATCACAACATCATTACTCAGAATATAACCATAACAAAAAAAAACATCGGTATATTTTTTATCTTTTAAAAAAAAAATTAATATAAATGCCATATAATTGCGATTTACTTTCTTCTAGTTAGATTAGCCGTATTCAGTTTATATCTATTTACTAAAATATGGATTCTTGTGGAAGGTATATACAAAAATTTCTATAAAGTCAAGATTTTTATTTTTATATGATCATTTATATTTGAATTATTTAACCTTTTCCCGCGCCGGTAGACTATTTTTGGATGTAAAAATATAGCCAACCGTGTTCAATGAAAATCGATTAATTCCGAGGCCTTAAGATATTTCGGTATAATTCAAAATAAAAGCAAATAATAAAGAATCTTATAAATGAATATCGAATCAATAAATTAATTTTTTTCAAGAGTGTTGGACAGGAAAGGGTTAATATAAGATAACTGAAAGATGTTTACATTGGTTGGTTACATTATATTTTTCAAAGGGCATTATTTTTTCACCGATGTGCTCTTATCAAACATTGATGAAATTCTTTAAACTAGGTTGGTTAGAAAGCCTAAAGTTTTAGATGTATACTACCGTATTCAGCTCAGTACTCTTTTTTATCATCTTACATTATCCTAGAAATAAATCAAAAACTTGAATCGTACAGAAAATAATGGCTTTGGCTTTAGATGGTAGTGATGATAATTTTAATAGAAGAAATAGTGTGAGTATTGGAATAATTTACTTAGTGTGACCGAGATTATGTGATTTCTAGAGGTTTCTCGATGTAGAATAATATAACTAAAGTTATTGTTATATAAAAAAAATCATAAAACTCACTATCGCTATTATAAAAAAGAGTATTAATTTCATATCATTGAAAAAAATTGAATTAATTCAGATATTGTGAGTGTTGCTCATGCTAATTTCGCCCACCTGTTTTTTGAAAAACAGAAAATTCCCTCCGTCCATATATACTCTAATTATTGACTTTATTTTTATAATACCACATTGGTAAAGAGCCATATCGTTGGTAATAATGATAAAATATGTTGATTTAAAGATTTAGTTGAATTTTTTTTTCACTAAAAGTTTAGATATTGAATCTTTTGTCGAAATTTTAAACGCGTTCACAGTATAAAATTTTTTTAATAAAAAAGAATAAGATTCTACAGCTGTACATATATTGGTAGTTTAGACTTATAATATTTATACGTAAATTTTTAATATAATTGGGCAGTATATTGTTAAATGTAAAATCTAAATCTCATCAAGATATCACAACTTATATATGGCAAGGATAACACTAGTATTAGGAAATGCCGAATAAAATCAAAGCTAAGTAAAATATTTTAATTTAACCCTTTCCCGTCCAACGCTCTTTAAAAAAACTAAAATAATGATTCGATTATGGTTTATAATGAAATTTATTATTTGCTGTATAGCTACAATATACCAATATCATTTAAAATCTCGGAATTAGACTATTTTTGTCGAATTCAGTTGGCTATACTTTGTAGATCAAAAATAGTCTACCGCGTGGGAAAGGGTTAAGGCATCATTTTTACTTTCTTACGCTAAAAGAAAGTTTAAACTAAATATGGATTATCAGAAAGTGAATTTAAATTATCGGACAAAAGATTAATTAAAGAAAGAACTCTTGTTATTATTTTAAATAGGGAAAAGTAAAAAATTTAATTGTAGAAGTAAAATCAAGATATTGTATGTATAAAAAAAAAAAAAGAAAAAAGAGAAGAGCAATTAAGTGTAAGAAAAAAAAATTTTTTTTTAAACAATAAAATTTCTGCAAGCTTATTTTTTTTGGAAGTACGGAAAGGGGATAAAAGGAGGTTAATGATTTATTTTGAATCAGCTCTGTATTGACCAATAACAATGGCGTGGTCACGTTCATAAGGTTCTAGGGTAAGCTGTTCGCGAGGTTTGATCTTTTCTTCTTGCAACTTCTTTACTTCACGAGCAAAGACGACAGAAGCGTCGACTGTGGAATCGATACAGTTAGCCTTGATTGAAATGACAACGTGGCCGCCGTTTTTGAGGAAGCTGTGGGCGTTGAGTGCAACAATACGTGCTTGATCAGGTTGGGCAACATCAGCAAAAATAACATCGACCATAGGTACCAACATTCTATATTTTAATGGGTAACGGGCATCTTCAACTACAGGAACAACATTTGTTCGCTTTTTGGCCATGTTAATTAGGTCGCGACCAGATCTATGAGAAAATTCAACGGCATAAACGACACCAGATGGGCCAACAATATCAGCAACGTGAGATACAGTGGTACCTGAGGCAGCACCCAAGTATAGTACTTTCTTTCCAGGAGCGATGTGAATGTTATCTAAACCACCTAAAATACCAGCAGCGATTTTAGATCTGAAAGGATTCCATACTCTATATTCTGTTTTGAGGCCATCGACACCTTCGACTGATATTCTTTTTTCACCATATACAGATTCACCAGGCACAAGATTCTTAGTAACAAGCAAATCTTCTTTTCCTTTGGCAATGAAAACACCTTCGTGTCTGTGAGGTTCGATAACAACACGAGCACCGCCTCTAGCACCACCGGCACCACCACGTCCTCCACGACCACCGGCTAAAAAGAAAATAGACAAGTAAAATGTTTAAATAAAAGAAGAGAAAAAAAGATCAGGATCAAAGAGAAAAAAAATTACCTCCACCACGGCCTCCTCTGGCACCACCACGTCCACCACGACCGCCTCCTCTACCTCCACGATCGCCGAAGCCTCCACGACCACCACCTCTACCGCCAAAACCTCCTCTGCCGCCACGATCGCTAAAACCACCACGGCCACCTCCTCTGCCACCACGATCACTGAAACCTCCGCGACCACCTCCTCTGCCACCGCGATCTCCGAAACCGCCACGGCTACCACCTCTGGATCCACCTCTTCCACCAAAACCTCCGCGTTCTAAAGGGAAAAAAATGAATAAATTTGCGTTAAAATACAGAAATCAAGATAGTTTAGTATTTTTTTTATCGAGAAATATATAAAAAAAAATTAAATAATATAGCTTAAAGCGAAATAAATGAATAAAAAGCGTGACGTACCGTAAGCCATTCTTTTTAGTATATGTATTTAAAAGTTTTTTGAGTATAGACGCGAATAATCAATACGCGTTCGGAAATATAGCAAGAAATTACTGTTTTTTGTTTTAGTGAAGCAACGAGCTAGATCAGTATTATTGATGAACAAAAAAAACTGTTGTGAGCTATAATTTAAATGTAGAAACAACAAAAAGAGTAATAAAGAAAAACTTTTATTGCTTAAAAAAAAATTTTTTTTTTTTTGTATTAAACTGTAAGGCTTTTAACTTGCAAAAAGGAAATTCTGTAATCGAAATATCTATATTTAGTAGCTTTTTTTTCTTTTTTATTTATTGCTTTTTTTATCCTAAATCTACTAATAAAAAATTTTTTTTCTGTTTAAAAAATGGTGAAAAATTCTTGGTTCTTGATTTCTGATTTCGAATGAGAATTCATGAATTATACTAGATCAAATTACAATTCATAATAATGTTCAACCATTGGCTGCTTTTGATCACTGGTTATAATATTAGGCAAGAAAAAATAATTTAATTTGTTTACTGAATCATTCCATCCACTTAATCGAAGCGTTCTAGCTAATAATTGGCCTGATCTAGCCACTAACTAAAAACTAAAAAATTTTCAACTTTTGATTACTTGCTAGTTTAACTTATCAAAATTTATTGTAAGATGATTCGCTCAATGCCTGGTATTGCCTTAGCTGCTGTCCTCTCACAATTTTCAATTAGTTGCTTTTACTAGCAAATACTTCTGCTTTAGTTTACCCCTCAAAAAGCACTATCCTTTTTTTTATCTTCAAGTTTACCAACAAATCTTCTCAATGCTAAATAATATTTGTTATACCTGTATTCCATTGGGCTCTGTAGTGTACTTATCAAATGGGTATATTTTATAAAAAAATATAGCCAATTATCTGAATATCATCTTGTTCAACATTTTCCATCGTTATTAAAGACTGCGAGTACAATGTATAATATTAAGCTTCAGTACCATTATTTCTACAATAGAATTGAATTTCTATAATTTCATAATATTAGTCAATCCAATCTAAATTTAGCTTGACTGGAAATTTTATTTCAGCACCTTTTTTAAACACTATTTTAACCATTTTATAATCAATAATACCAATTATCTCTTTACCAAAATTATCCAGATTGAATAGCATCTATTAATTTGATTCCGATTCCTTTATAAGTCGTGACTTAAATAAATCTAAAGTCAAATAAAATTCACTCAATAATTATCTATTAATAATAAAATTTTAAATGTGCGTTGCTAATATCAAAGCCAGTAGCAATAACTATTTTTTATTTTCAACAAAACAAATTTAAAAAATCCGGTGTATCATATTAAAAATTTCAAATACTCTGCTGTAGATGAAATTACTTTATAGAAATTAATAAATGAACGGCTCTTTTGAGGAAAAGATCTTTATCTATTAAAAGTAGCCTAAATTTCAAATTTTATATAGTGCTTAAATTCAATCTGAATATTATATCAAATGGATAAATTTCATTTCAAGAATTTTAATCTAATTGATACTAATAAATAAAATTTCAAGGAAAAAAATCCTCTCACCCCAAAAGTCGCTGTTTAATAAACTCTCTGAGACAAACCCCCCCCCCCCACCAAAAGTCGCCCATATATTCCATATTAACACAGCGGCTACGATAGATAAAAATCATTATATTTTTAGACCGTCTAAAGTCATTAATATGGGATATTCTTAACCATATCCCGTCCAACACTCTTTGCAAAAATCAATTTAATGATTAGTTTATGATTTATAATTATAATTGTTATTTTTCAATATTATATAAAATACCAATAAATCTTATGGCCTCGGAATTAAAGTGTTTTAATATAACTCAATTGGCTATATTTCGAGGTCAAAAATGGTCTACCGCCCGTGAAAGGGTTAAGGGATGCGTAATTATTTTTTTATAATTTCTATTTGCTTATTTTTATTAGGCAAAAGTATTGGTTGAATAAAAATATTCATTCGTTATTATTTTTTAATAAGATTTAAAAGTAAAAGTAATGCTGCGAGGAAGGAAATTTTAAATGGAAAAGTTTCGCTCTTCGAGATAATATCCCATTGATATACTGATCCGTATATATCACTAACTATTAGATAATGATTGGTGGTTTAAGCTTCAAATATATGAAAATTCAATTGCATACAATATCAAAATTATCTTCTATTTAATTTTCAATCGGGAATTTTACCAGTCAAAACCTACCAGAAAAAAAAGCTTCGTTTTATAGAAATTTAAAATATATCTTTTTTTCGCATGAATTTTTAGATTAAAGAAAATTATAATTATTTCAATAAATTATGAAACTAATAAATAAAATAAAAAAACTCGTCAAAAATACAATTCCAACAGGCTCCTCTCCGCTGCTCTAGCAGCTTCATATCCAAAGTACATTGACAGAAAAGTAATATTTAATTATCTGAAATTTTAAAAAGCATAATTATATAGAATACAAAAAGCTATTAAAAAAATGTTACAAAAATAATTTTTCAACCGACCCCCCTCCGCCGCTCTAGCAG
>LSSN01000594.1:6694-26918 GCA_001970855.1 Smittium culicis | reverse complement strand
TATGGAGCTGCTAGAGCGGCGGAGGGGGATCGGTTGAGAAACTATTTTTGTAATATTTTTTTAACTTTCTAAATATTTTTTGATAATGTTTAGTATACTTTTTAACTATGTTTAATAAATCTCTGAGACAAAAAAAAAACCAGGACATTGTAATAGTGGAGACGATAAGAGAACTCCTATCAGATTTAGCCTCAACTATTACCCAGAGCAGGATTGACAACTTATATAAGACAATGGAGCTCCCAGGTCGCGCTCCTCAGTTGATCGAATCAACAGTGAAACTATTAATTGCTAACGGTCAATTGGACACTATGATTGCTGCAAAGAAGACGACGAGTAAGAATAGGACAAAGAAGAGGAGACCCTTTCGTAAGCGTGGGCAGCTAGTATATAGCTTCCCTCCTGAAACGGTGCCAAATCAACCAGCTGTCCTAGCACAATATCAGCCCAAAACCTCTCAAAAACAAGGTGGACAGTACCTAGGAAAGAGGTGCCAAAATTTTCATCAAAAGGGCAAGAATTCTGGCTCTCAATAGAGCAAACAACGTCCTCCATAATCTGAGGTCGACTCGCTATGTTCCGGGCTGCCTGGGCCTAGCTCACCAACAATCAATGGGTGAAGAGCGTAGTAGAGAATGAGTTTGTGATCCCGTTCAGGGATCCAATCCCAAAGAAGACAGGCGACCTCCGTCCAGTGTTGGGCCTCCGGAAGCTCAACAGCTATGTATAGGAACGCTCGTTCAAGATGGAGACACTGAAATTCATATGCAGGATGATTAGGAGAAAGGATTAAATGACTTTCTTAGACCTGGAAGACGCCTTTGTGTATGTCCTGATTCATCAGAAATGCGAGAAATACCTGAGATTTTTATGGAACGGGAGGACGTTCCAATTTCGAGTCCTCACTTTTGGACTCTCGCTTATCCCGCACACCTATACCAATGATCTCAAGCCGGTACTGACCTGGGCTCGGACCCAGAGTATTCGAACCTCGGCTTAATTGGAAGATCTACTGATTATATGAGAGTCCAAGTATAAGTGTATAAGATACACAGAAATAGTGTATTATTAGCTTGTCAATCTGGGATACAAGATCAAACTCGAGAAATCCAGCATAAAACCATCCTAGTCAATAAATCGCTTGAGAATGGTGATAAATTCACGAGATATGAGCTTGAGAGTCCCATCAGTCAAGGTAAGGGACCTCTAAAGGGAAGCCAGCAAACTGATCAACGCGGGAAAAACAACGTTGAAAGGATTAGCGAGCTTCATTAGGAAAGTATAAGCAGTGTCAGTAGCCCTCCTTCCTTGACGGTTAATGCTGAGGAGGATACTATAATTGAAGAATAATTCACTTATGAAGCTGAAGAAATGGACTGTAATGGTACAGCTTACAAGACCTGCTCTCCAGAATTTATCGTTTTGGAAGCAGAAACTACAGAAATGGAATGGTCATTCATTCATCCCAGAAACACCAGAAATGGAGGCGTTTACCGATGCAAGCGACGCCGCTTGGGGAATAGTTGTGGGATCAAAATCCTACTCAGGAAGGTGGCCTCCTTCCCAGATATCCCTACACATAATCGAGAAGGAACTATTAGCTATATAAAGAGATCTTCGTCTTCGTCAAGCTGTTAGGGAATCTGTATTGAACTATTCAGACTATACCACGTCGATTTCATATATCAGGAAGTATGGAGGAAACACCTCGCAGAAATTATTAAAGATTTCAAAAGGAATTTGGTTAAATTATCTGAAATCAAATACCCGAGTGCAAATGATGTATGTCACGACATAACTCAATAATGCAGATGCTCTCAGCAGTCTGACTGCTCAAAAATAATTTTCTATATCAAAAGAAACGTTCAGGAAGATAGAGACAAGGTTTGGAACACTCAATGTAGATCTGTTTGCATCGAAACAGAACTACAAGGTGGAAAAATACTACAGCTGGTATCCAGACCCAAAAGCTCAGGGGTTCAAAGCACAATGTATACGTGGTCGCAATGGAGCAACCAATATTGTTGCCCCCCATGGAACATGATGTCCCAAGCAATACAAAAGGAAAGAAGAGAAATAGTCACACTGACGATAGTTACCCCACTTTGGGAATCAGCGATTTGGTTCTCAACAATATCGGAGATTTCTATAATGCCACTGCTGAAAATAAAAGCAACAGAAATCATTCCAGACCCTCCCAGCGGAAAATCATCACTATTAAAGATCAAGAATTGGCGCTTGGAAGCTTGGAAAACATCAGGTGATCCCTAAAAAAAGAAGGTCTGAACGAAACAGCTATAAATCTTTTAACATATAACTCCAAGGCGATTAAGAGAAGATCAAGGTATTGCAGCATACAGAAGGTATTAATCAACTGTCTAGGAGATAATAACAACTATACGAAAATATCAGCCACCGAAATAATAAACTAACTTTCAGAGCTAATGTAGTAAAGAAACTCCAACCATCCACAATTAAAAATTGCCTCTCGGCAATACTTCAAATGACCACCGAAAAACATTAGATTTAAAAGGACCGCAACTTAAAAATGTTTATAGATTATATAAACAACAATGCAATTATCCCAGTAAACAAGGATAATTTTTCGATAAGCCCTATAATCAAATATTTAAAAGCTTTAGGTTTAAATGAGAATTTAAACATAAAAGACTTGACAGCAAAAAATTGCTGGCTAATAGCGGTATGCGGTCTAATGAGAGCTAGTATCATACATCGAATCGATGATGCACGCACCATATCAGATATTAGCTCAGTTGAATTTATAGTGATTGCGCCAAAGGAAAAGAGAAGAGGGTGTCCTATCGAGAAAGTTGTAGTGATAAAAAATCACAATGGCAGCGATCTATGTCCGGTGACAGCTTATAAGATATATAAGAATAAAGTAGCACACACATTGTGCCCAAAAACACACCCTATTTTTCAGAGATTATAATTAATAATTTATTAGGAAATAAAAAGAACTATAACAGACCTTTGAGCGTCTACAGTATTTGTAAGATTATTAAATCCATAACAACTAAGGCAATGGATAGTGCAACGGACAAGATTCCAAAAGCGATAGCAATCAGAGCAATCAGAGCAACACTAGCAGCAAACTCAGGGGCATCAGAGGTTCCAATTATTGAGAGGGCTAATTGGAGAAGTTATTTCATTTTTGATATATTATCGTATTTCAAAGGATTCCAGTACTAATTTGACAGAATCCATTTTCACTCTGAAGTAAATTAATTTAATCTTCTCTTAGAACTAATGTAAAATTATTTGAACTCGTAGAGCGAAGATTAATTATTATTATTAAAACAGAAGAGAAATATCAAGTCCCACCCGGCCCTGATCCCTAGTTATTAAATATATATTACATATACGAAAAGATGATTAGGATAAATATTATGTACCTAACAGTAATTCAAATTTTTTTTTTAATATTTAATATTTTAGATTTGTAATTTCGGTTTTATTTATCCAATAAAGATGATAACACTTAATATTTCTCTTCTCTTTTAATAATAATAATTAATCTTGGCTTTATGAGCTCGATTAATTTTACAAGAATGTTTTACTTTTTTTTTTATTAAAAAAAAGCTTGAGTAAATAAAAAATTGTTATAATTTTAGTGCCTCGGTTTAATTGGTTTTATTAGGATCATAAATGTATATTATAACTATCCTGTGATTGATAGGTATTAGTATTGTAACTTTAAAATCAATAAAAATATATTTATTGATATCAATCTATGATAAATGGTCAATATCTATCGATTTTAAACATTCTCTATTTTGAAGAGAGATTAAACAAGTTTAAAATTAAAAATATTAATATATTATCGGGCGATAAAATTTTTAGTATATTTTTTCTGAAAAAAGTATTATTCTACAAATAATGCCTTAAATCAAAATAAAAAAGAGGCCTAAATAGTTAAATTACTGTATAATATAAGTATAATGGCTTTTTTCAAGATTTTGAATATTGGATAAAAATAACAGTAATTTTTAGTGTGACTATCTAGTCGACTATTTTCATCATTTGGTATACTTATATTGATATCTTTTACACACTTTCTTTTTTATAAAATTAGGTTATTGCCGATATTATTTATTTTGATACAAATTTAAAATTAGGATTAAAAATAATATTTTCGCACTTGCTTTATGCAAATCTTCTAACTATCTAATTTGTTTTATTTGAAGCTTTAACTAAATATTTTATACTATGTGCTAAATAATTTATCATAATTAAATATTTATTAAAATTCTGCTCATTTATAAATTTAAAAATTTTTAATATACAGTATTTAGAAAGAAAAGAGTGTAACGATTATTTCACTCAAATCATCATAATGAATTTAAGAACTTTTTTATATATGACGGAGTTTTCCCTTTACTCCACCTAGATGTTTAATATTAGTTTAGGGTTTTTGTTCTGGTTCAATAGTATAGGTTTGAATAAAGATTTTAGTTGTTTGTTTTTTTCAATTTTATTGTTCCAAAAAGCTTCATATCGATTAAAGCTTGGAAAAAGGAAGCCTTTTTATAGTTAAAAAATTAATTATAAAACTTGGTTTTTTACTAGTATTTAATGTATATAAATGTAAAAAGATAATATAATAATATAATGTAATAAGATAATGATAATAGTATAACTAAACACAGAGAGCAACTCTATCATAAAAAAATTCCACAAAGAAGTAAATCCTCTGTATAAAAAAAACTGTCAGAAGTTGTTCATATGCGAAAACTTTTAAACAAAATCCTTTGTTTTTGTAGGATTCTCCCTATTTTCTTTTTAGAGGATTAACCTCTTTGTAGTCGTATTTAACTACGACATATAATAAAGTCATTAAAGCTTTTCAAAGTTTTTCATAATTTGATATACCATTATAGATATGACGATAATTTTTTCTTTACTAAAATAAAATTGATTAGTAAAACTGATTAAACGATGTCTCAAAATTTTAAATCTTTAATTTAACATGTAATATCAGTTTTTTGATAAAAAATAGTAGATATGCGATAAAAGAAATTAAGGAAATATATCAATAATTTATAAATTCAAAGTTATAGGCTTTACATAAATTATAATCTTAACTAATGACTTATATTTGATACTTTATTATTTGTATACATTAAGAAAATGAAGAAGTTTCTTTATTTTTATAATAAATGATTTACTATTTACTTAATTCCTTTCAGTGGTGGTTGAATTTTTTTTTTTTGAACTATCAAAATATCGAGTTTATTTTAAAATCGAATAATTAACACATGAGGGATTCTTTATGAAGTGAAAAATAATAGGCATACATAAATATAGCTTATAAAATCGAGTAAAAGAAATTTCCAATTTAAAAACTATTACTTTGAAATGGGAAATAGTACATTAAAAATTATATAAATTAATTAAAAAATCAAAATACATGTCAACTCATGCAATAACAATTATACTATAAATATACTTGATTCAATTTTATTAAGCACCTACATAACGCTGTATCGTTTGGATTATACAATGTATATAACATTTTATAATCCCATAAAATAGAATATTAAAATATTTCACCTTTCAATGCATGTAGGCTGTTTTAGCTTTACATAAGGGATTATACTGAATAATAATTAATTTATTTATTTTCGAGACTTTTTATAGCATTTATTGGTAAAATCCAAAAGCAAAAGGAAAATTTGAAAATAAGCATTCACTGAGTTGGAAATTTAAATAAGTGCGGTATCGTATATGATTTTGCCAGTGAAAAAAGTATAATAAAAAATACTTATAAAAATAAATGCGGCTCAATAGCTATATAAAATGTAAAACAAATAAGCTTAACCCTTTCCTCTTAAACACACATCAACTTATTTAAAAATAACCAACTGGAGACATTAAAAATAGCTTAATCCTGAGACTGAAAGAAATATCTAACTGCAACGTGATAGCAAGTAATAAGTTTAGTTTTAATTCATTAACAAACCAGTAATTTCGCTTTTTTAAGATTTTTGGGCAGCAAACCAATTATTATATGTGCCTTTCAAATATGTTATTTTTATTGAATGCAGTTGGCTAGACTTGGTAGTTGAGAAAGTGTTTATGGTATGAAAAAAGGACAACGGACATTTTCAACGGACAACATTAGTGTGATACTATATTAATCATTATTTTAAATTTTCTGATTGAATGAGTTTGGCAGTCTAACTTTTGGATAAGATGTAAATGATATTTATAATTATAATTCAAATAAAAATATGGTCTAATTTACACAACACAAAATAGTATGAAGTGTGGGCATTACTAATGTAAATCATTCTCAGTGGAAAAACTAAAGTTATTGGAAGTACAAATGAAAATTTAGAAATCTTCTGTTTTATGGAAATGATATCCCGGAGTTACAATAGGATAAAAAAAACGGTCAATTATCTTTTTACTGTACAAATTTATAATAAACTATAGCGAATTGATAATAATAGTTCTGCAAGTATCGACACCCCCAAATAGAGATCTGCTTGATTTATAGGTAGTTAATTAGTAACATTTCATGAATCATTTCTCTAATAAAATAGTTTGATAGGATATAATAAGCTCTTGTGGTATTTGAGACCTTGAATAGAATAAGCTATTTTTATTTGATTATTTATTTGATAATATATAGGAAATAGTTCATTGAACCAATGCCCAGTGGGTATGGAGCTGCTACAGCGGCGGAGGAGGAGGAGGGTCAATTTAAAAATTATTTTTTTAATATTTTTAAAACTTTTTAAATATTTTTTATTGGTTTTTAGTATTATTTTAAATTATGTTTAATAAACTCTCTGAAATAAAAAGGAAATAGTTAGGAAATAGTTAGATTGATCCCATTTCCCTTTAGGTACGCAGCCGGTAGACCGACAGAGGAATTTATTAGTATTAGAATATTAGTTTTTCTATTGCTTGCACCAAATTTCTATTTTTTTAGTTTATTTACTGCGTATTTTCTATTATTGTTATCGTACCAATAAAATTCCGTGATTAAAAAAAAAAAGGTAGGAAATAGTTAAATTTATCTTTTCATATATTTGGATTTTTTATTTACCATAACCTAGTATTAAAATATATTCTCATGAGCTGAAAATATAATAGGCATAAGCTATATAGTCCAAAAGAATTTTTCAGCTATAGAAATTGTTGTTACCATATCTCGCGTAATGATAACAAAGAAAATTTATTTTCCGGCTCACAAATTATTCCTAACCAAAAATGTTGTTTGTATGAAATTTTTAGTCTAGGTGATGATGGTATAATCGCAGTTTAATTAGTTATTTTAATGGTTTCAGGGATGGTAGCTTTTGCATAATATAGATGCCTTTAGGTCATGATAAGGGGTATACAAGGTTGTTTAAATGATTTGATTGCACAAAAAATTTAAAAATAGATATGAATTTTTATTTATTGGAACATATATTCTGTTAGATAAAAGACACATTAAAATCGAGATAAAAAGTTATGTGGGAGATTATTTCGAAGAGCGGAACTTTTCATATTAAAAACTTATTACTTTGCAGCATTACTTTTACTTTTAATTCTTGCTAGAATATAAAATCGAATGAGTATTATTATTTAACCAATACTTTTGACTAATTCATAATAGCAAATAGAAATTCTAAGAAAAAAAGTTCCGCATACATCTAAGAATATCCCATGTAGCTAAAAATATTCGTGCAATACAAGTCACACAAGCTTTTGTAGTAAACTAAAAAATTTAATCGACCTAAAGCTTAAATAGGAATTATTTGCATTTTCCGAATTTCTAATATTGCTGGAGCTGAGTAAAATTAATCCTTTGTCGCGCAGTAGATTATTTTTGAACCACCAAATATATCCAACTGCGTTCAATAATAATCGATTAATTACGAGGTTTTAAGAATTATTGGTATATCCCAAAATAGCTTCAAATAATAAAATTGCTTAAAACTCATAAACGAATCGTTAAATTAAGCTTTTTATATAATTTTGGACGGGAAAGAGCTAAAGTGCGATTTTATACGCCAATCTTTTAAATCAAGCAAATTATGAACATTTACGTGATAAAACTTTCAAGGATCAATGTATTTTCTAATTGGTGGAAGTATTAGCAGAAGTCAGTGTTTTTGATTTATTTTAGTTTTAAACCCCCCAGTCACAGTTAAATGTTATTGATAATTACATTCATTTACAAATCATGCAATCAAATCAAATTCTGGTTATGTTCACAAATAATTTTTATGGAATTACTTATGATAGAGTTATGGCATATTAATAGTCATGTATTAGGTAACTTCAAAATGTAGCTATATCAAATAATATAAATATCAGCATAAGGCCTAATTTTATCTATAGCGTACATAAAATTTTCATTTAATCTTTTAATTAATTTTTTTTATTTACTCTTTCAAAAAGATTTTTTATTTGGAAGCTTTCAACCTAAATTAATATGGCTACATATGAACCAAAAAGCTCAGATTCCATCAACTTTATCAAAAGGTATCGTGAGCGCGCTCATTATGACCACGAAACTGTCAATAAAATCCTAGATGCCGGTTTAATAGCTCATGTTGGCTTCAAAGCACCCAAGAAGAAAAATAGAGCAGAAAGCGACGCTGAAGATTCAGATGATCAGTATCCAAACGTAATTCCAATGACATTTAGTAGAATAGATCAAACTCTCTATCTGCATGGCTATATCAGTGCTAGAATATTAAAAGCATTATCTGGGCCCATTAAAGGTAGTGCTAGCGAAGAACAAGCACCTAAAGCCACTGTTACCGTTTCAATAATTGATGGATTGATTGTTACACTTTCTGCCATGAATAATTCAAGCAATTACAGATCTGTCTGCTGTTTCGGAAAGGCTCGCCTTGTAGAAGATTTTGACGAAAAGAAAAGAGCTTTGGCTCAACTTGTAAACAAGCAATTCATGGGTGGTAATAAATGGGATGACAGTCGCGCTGTATACGACAGCGAACTCAAAAGAACTAGAGTTGTTGCCATAGATATTGAAACTGCATCAGCAAAAATAAAATCTGCTGGACCTGTAGATGATAAAGAAGATATAGAGGATGACGAGGTGGTTAATAAGTATTGGGCAGGAGTTGTACCTATTAAGACCGTATACGGTAAACCAGAAGCATGTAGTTATAACAGAGTAGAGGTGCCTGATTACGTTTCCAATCTAGAAAACAAATTCATTTAGGTGTATTATCAATGTTTTAGATATAAATCGTCTTTATAAGGACTTTTTTGCATGCCATATTTTATTATTTTTGAGGGTTTTTCTTTTATTTAAATCTATGTATTAAATCAATATCGAAAAAAAAATTTTTTCTAAATCAAAAAATTTTAAAAAATTAAACTTATTACTATTTATGATATTCAAAATATAAGAAAAAAGATGCATAGCTTTTTTATTTAACCACTTTATACTGAATTGATAAATTTAATTTTATTCTTTTTTTTCTATTTCAGTATGCATCGAGTTCTACTGAAGTTAATAAATCTGGATATAAAATTATTTTTGGCGATTTTCCGAGTCATCAATTATGAATACAATCAAAAATTATAATTTTTTAGTGAATTAAGGTATGTTAGCATATTAGATGCATAAAATAACTTTCATTAAAGTATCATTGCTACATTAAATTCTGTGAGTTTACAAAAGATTTAAAATTCCTGAAAAAAAAATTGCATCTCTTAAAGCTTTAAATACTTTTGCAAAATTATTTTTCAAAATAAATATCTAATACTAAAAAAGTTAAATTAATTAATTGATAACATTCGTACATTTAACTAATATACGGCGGTTATTTGGCTTCTAAAGCAGCAGGATAGAATAATAATTTTTAAATACTTTAATAACTTTTTAGCCATTTTTACATAGTTTTCTATACTCTATTAAATTACATTTAAAAACTAATAGTTGAAAAATAAAAACAAAAAAAAAAAAATTCAAATATCAACAAATCCCGAAAATTTTTTCTTTTTCAGATGGCAGTGATTAAAAAAAAAAGTTGAGCTTGTCTCAAATACTGGTAAATCCAATATAAACTTTTTTCTTGAATTTTTTTTTGTAATTGAAATTTATAAAAGATGGGAGAATATTCCAAGAAACGGAGCTTTTTTTACGCATCATTTTGTTTGCTAACACTAGTTAAAAATTTTTGTTGATCAAATAAGTGGATATTTTTTATAGTATTTTCTAGTAGCTTTTCTACACAAAACTAAAAATTATGAATAACAAAAATTTATTAAAAAATTTCCAAAATTCATAATAATCTCCAATATATAAATTTTTGGTTTTTAATAAACTCTGAAATTCATGAATACCTTGGTTAGGAACTATAATTTTGAAAAAAATTAAAGGGGGAAATACTATTTTCAGATTATTTTATAATATAGTAAACTTGACTAATATATAATCGATTGTCTCTGTTTTATGCTGGATATTGATTTTTAATTGATCTTGTTAATAAAATTTAACTCTTGTTTAACAATGCTGAGCTCTAAAATAAATTTAATATGCATTAACATTTTAGCATCGATATACACTTAATACTGCTCGTAGAATAAATAAAACGTAATCGCTATAATTTATATATATAGGATATTCTTCGAGAGAAGCGGAAATTTTTCCTTAGAAACTCTGTTTTCTTTATATATTAGGTAAAGGTATTTGTTTTATAACTTTATTCATTCAAGATATTTTCTAATATGATTTAAAAATAAAAGTAACTATACAAAGTAGGACAAACTTAAAAGGAAAAGTTTCGCTCCTCACAATAATCTCCCATATATTAATATTATGAAAGAAAATTCATTAAAATTATAATGAGAAAATTTTCAGTGAAAATCGAACACTGGAAATAAAAATTATGTATTAGAAAATATTGATTTTTAGTAGTTAGAGAAAATGCCAAGATAAATAGCTGAAAATGAACACATTAATTCACCAGATTAGAAATTGTTTTTGAAATAATTTTTCGAGATGATTTAAAAACTTATAGAGATTGTTTTTATTGTTAGGAAAAATTTGTATTATATATGTTTTAACTTATAAAGTAAATAATATTAAATAAGAGCTTTCAGTAAAATAACCAAAAAAAAAAACTCAGATATACCTACTGAAATATAATTAATAAGGAAAAGAATATAGATAGCTTTATAGTAGATTTTACTGATAAAATCCTTAATGATTAAAGTAAATAATATTCTTAGTAAAAAAGTGTTAAAATGAGCTTTATATAAAATTTAAATAATTAAGCTTACAATCAGAAATATAACTTTAAAAACACACTTAGATATTAAATTTTTGAATTAGTTTTCGTATTAAATAATATTAAAAAAATTTAAATTTCATTTATAAGAACAAAGACTTAATACCTTACTATTGCTCATACAATTAAATCACTTTGATGTACAATTCTACATACGCAGTATATAGCTTTTAAATTTCAATTTTTAGCTCAGAATAAATGTAGAGTAATCAAATTTTATTAATATAAAAATGGTTCTCAGCTATTAATACTAAAACAAAAAATTAGCTAAACCAATAACTAAATTTAATTTCGGAATGGTTTGTTTTTAATTTCAAAATAACATAAATAAGCTTCCAATTCCTCCAAACAAGCGAATTAATAATTTAAAGTGAAATCTGAGCTTTGGCTTATAATTAAAAAAAATTCAGTTTAAGATTTTTTTATAAGTAATTATATATATGTATTTTGAGTTATTATTATTTCTAAATCTAAGATAAATTATCTCTTTTACTTAAAAATTATTTATTATATATATGAGGATCTTACTAAGAAAAGAAGCTCTTTCTCTTCATAAATTTAATTCAAAAAAGTAATTTAAACTTAGATATTGTATATATAAGATTTAAAATTGATGTTATTCTCATGCTCAATTAATATTAGAAGTGTCTCTGAAAGTAAGAAAAAAGTATTGTTAAATTTCGCTTCCTAAAAATAATCTTTTGTGCATAAAACTGACATTAACCTATATGTTACAAGTTCTATTATTTATATAATAATGTAGAAGTAATCTTATTACTGATTATCAAAATTTCAAAATAGTTTAGTAGTTAAAGATAGGCTTTCTTTAAAAAGTATCAAGACATTTAAAAGAAAATTAAAATTCAAAGTATGAAAAAAGCAGAATCAACTTATTTCTAAACTATATAAAAAAAATTAAATTGGTTTGGCATACTTAGTTTTGAGAATTTTTACGATTGTTTCGTTGTCTATTATTCATTAAATTATGCAGGTATCTGCATAGTTTACAACTAATTTAACCCTTCCTAGAGATTTTTAATTTTTCGACATAATGCTCTTATATGGTTAAATCACATACATAGTTATTTACGTCATCTATCTTTCAAAAAGCGATATATTTTTAACATAAATGCGTCTAAGTAATATTATACCCTAGTTTCTCTTTAGCGATCGCTATAAGCTCCCATGAAAATTTCAATTCGTTTCTATATTAAAGTTATCTAATACTATTCTCATAAAGATGGGGAAACCGTGTTCCGAATGATATTGCTTTTTATTTTTATTTTAATTGTGAATAATTGTTAATCGTTTCGTTTTTCAGTTATTTTTATTTTAATATCTGGATTTTATTGGTACGATAACAATAAAAGAAAATATGCGGTAAAGTAAACTAAAAAAAAAAAAAGACAAGTTGGTGTAAGGCAAAAAAAAAAAAACTAATATACTAATACTAATAAATTCCTCTGCCGGTCTGCCGGCTGAATTTGTTTTTTTCTTTATAACAATAAACTTTCTGTGATCAAATATGAATAATCTCAAATTATGTAAAAAGATCATGCGTTTTATATGATAACTCATTCGCTATCACAATATAATAACTAGAACGAGATTTGTTTACTAAATTAAGCCCTAATATTTGGTTATAATTTTTTTCTGATTCTGGATCTATAATGGGAATATTTTTAAACGTTTTATTAGTAATCAAAGATTTTTTGACCAACTAATAAAATGCTCATCAACTTACATTGATTTAAATATGAACCTTTTAGGTACAAAAAATCAATTTTAGCTTCTTTTTATTTTAGATTTTTATTGAATAGTAGTATAGCTTTATAGGCCAGAAGTGGAAATTTTAATGATTTTCGTACTAATTGTGTGACAAGAACTGAGTAAAATATAAAAGTTTAGATGCATATTGCTATTTGAAATTATAAACCAAAGCCTGATTTATAGTATTATACGATTTCCAAAAAAGATATATCGTCTGTCCGGTGAAAACTGTACTATATTTTTAGCACTTTTATCTGCAGATTAATCTTAAAAGTATTAGTCATCATACTATATTTTAACTGAAATGAATATTTTTTTTATAATCCATATCTAAACTAAAATCGTATACAGCATTAAACTACACCTCATTAAATTGTACTCAAAAATCAAAAATCTATAAGAAATATCATTTGATGCTTTCAATTGATTGTAAAAAAATTGTGTATAAATAGCAGCATTAGATCAATTAATATAGAAAAGTAAAAGCGGTTTCCGAATACTCTAATAGAAAAGTTTACATATTGAATCTTGCTCAGAAAAGTCTTCGTTTAAACAATTAATTATATACTATAATGGCAGCATACGAACCAACAAGCTCTAAGGCAGTAAATTTTGTCAAAAGACTACGTGAGCGCGCCCACTATGATCACGAAACTGTTCATAAAATTCTAGACGCCGGTTTGCTAGCTCATGTTGGTTTTAAAGTACCCAAGAAGAAAAATAGCGTAGAAAGTGACGCAGAAGATTCAGACGATCAATACCCAAACGTAATTCCAATGATATTTTGTAGAATAGGCCAAACAATATACTTGCATGGTTATATTAGCGGTAGAGTAGTAAAGGCGTTATCAGGGCCAGTCGCAGGAAGCAACAGCGAAGAACAAGCACCTAAAGCTACTGTCACTGTTTCAATTATGGATGGTCTGATTGTAGCACTTTCATCAATGCACAATTCAAATAACTACAGATCTGTCTGCTGTTTCGGAAAGGCACGTCTTGTTGAAGATCGTGATGAAAAGATAAGGGCATTGACTGAAATTGTTGATAAACAATTCTTAGGTGGAAAAAAGTGGGATGATAGTCGAGAGATTAATGATATTGAATATAAAACTACCAGAGTCGTTGCTATAGATATCGAAGCTGCATCGGCTAAAAAGAAGTTTTCTGGACCTAAAGATGATAAGGAAGACATTGAAAATCCTGAAGTCGTTAAGAAAATCTGGACCGGTGTTATACCTATCAAGTCTGTATTTGGTAAACCTGAAGACTCTGAATACAATGAAGCTCAAATACCCGAATATATTTCCAACCTTGAAAACAAGTCTATTTATCTTTATCAGTAGTTTTTTCTGAAAATGTTATAACTTTGCTATACGCGGCTCTTTCTAATATTAATATTTTTTTCTTAAATATTTTAAACATTTTCTATAATGTCATAAATTTGTCTAATATTTACTTCAGTAATTATAAATGTGACTATTTATTGAAATGAATATGCTTATACTCTTATAATGATATTAAAAACAATAAACTTCGAATTATTTTTTAGAATAATTTAAAGAAAGTTCAATATAGTTTTAATTTATTTTTATATTAAAATACGATGTGATTTAGCAGAATATTATGTTTCAGGCTTTAAGATTATAGTATAATAAGATCACACGAGTAAAACCACTTTGCATGATTTTTTTATTAAAACATATTAGTAGTCTAAATATATTACAAGAAATAATTATAAATTTTGTTAGTTAATAATATTTAGGCAATAACTGCATACATTTTTATAAATGATTATTAAATTTTGTCAAGCACTCAAATATATGATTTCAATATAAATTAAAATAAACAAAAAGTAAAATAAAATAGCTGGAATGCTCGGTGTGTTTTAAATTTTTCATAAAATTCGCAATATTTATCCATATTGCTATAAATTTAAAAATATTTTTTATACACTATAATAATTCGCTTTTATTAAACAACTAACTTTTATCATTTTTGATTTACTGATGTTTTATGAAGAAAGATTGTTGAATTATTATTTATTTTTATGGTGTAAATTTTTTTTATTGAAGTCAACTCTTAAAAAGTAATTTCATAGCATCTAAATGATAGTATTTGATATTCGCATATAAATACGGTGTTTAGAAACAAAAATAAAATGTATATTCAGAAAATTGTTTCATTGAAAAATAAAATAGAAGAAAAAAAACGTAGCATCAAATAAAAAAAATTAGGACATTACAGAATAGATAGGATAAATTTTTGAAACTTCATAAGAAAGAAAATGAGAAAGTTCATGATAGGTTTTTATTTTTTTGTTGTCTTTGTAATTTCAGATTTTATTGATGGCCAAGATTCTATAAAATACAAAAAAACAGACAATGAAAGCGATAAAAAACCAATTGAAAAAGTGAAAAAATCTCCTGAGAAAGAAATAACCTACACCTCTAAAAGTGACGATAAGCATGAAAACCAAAGAGATAAAGGTATGAGTGAAAAGGCTATAGGTCGTTACAGAAATACCTCTCCTGATCAACCGATTATCGGAAGTTTCGTCAACTATGGCGGAGAGGCTCTAGGCGAAGGTTTTAATAATTTGCTTGATGCTAGCAAACCCGAAAATCAAGGAAAAGATAATATAGATCCCCAGAAAGATCAACAATCTCAAACTCCGTCTGAAGAACAGCTCCAAGATTCAGGGCCCACTCAATCACAATACCAGCCTCAAAGCGACTCTCAAAATAAAATCCCGAGCTCAATACTAAATACAATTCCAGGTCTTCAGTCTATGCCTCAACTTCAACCTCAAATTCAATCTTTAACACAAACTCAAATCCAACCAGAATCACAACCAGATCAAACGCAACCTATTGTGACTCCAGAAGTACCGCCACCTCAGTCAAACAACAATCAAATTCCACAAGTAATCACAACAACAGTGGTTTACACAGTTTCTGCCAAAGTAAGCCCAAGCCAGCCAACTAAAACTCAGGGCCAAAACCAGGATGAACAAACTGCCAATGTAAGCAACTATCCCCAACTTTCGTCATCCACAAAATTACGCGCACACTCAACCCTTAAAATATTGGCGCCAACAAATATCATACAGAACAGTTTTGCGCTAACTAGCATTTCAATTCTGGTCGCTCTTGCTATAATTATTGGATTTATACCAGTTCCTTGGCCAGAATAATAACTATAAAATTTTTATTGAGGGATTATTGATAAAGTATTAAATTAGATTTCCAATGTTACTTTATTCTTATACTATTTCTACTAAAGATAAATAAAAATCTCTTTTTAGATATCATATTTACAAAATAGATTTCATAAACTATACACTAGCCACATCCTGTGTACCAAATTTCATTTATTCTTTACATAATTAGTTAATATAGAAACTGGATACTATGCACTATATATATTTTAGTACTAACGTAAAAGAAGTTTTTTGTGATTTTATTTAATTTTTTTTCTCGGCTATAGATGAATATAATCTCTCTCTTTCTCTTAGAATCATTTTTCTTGGGCGTGTGAGTAGGATTAGAGAGTCTATAAAAATAATAATCTTATCTAATTTCCACTTTTTCATTATCTTTTTCTAAATAAAATTGAATACTAACCATTTAATGCGTAGTCTAATGACTTTAATTTTGAACTAGTATTTATTAAGCTTGCCAATAGCTATATTTTGATTTATCCCTTTCCTAGGCAAACACTCGTAGACAGGTATAAAATTCATAATTGGATAATCCTATTAAAAATCGTTTTTATTTGAATGCACTGATTATAATAGCCAATCAATTGTATGTATAATAATTTGATTTATCATATTGTCATTTAGTTGGATAGTTTTGGTAGTAAAAAAAAAAAAAGCCAATCGCCCGTGATAGAGTTAAGCTTGGTATCTGTAGTCAAAATTTAACTCATTCACGATCGGTACACTATCAGGAATTCGTAAAAAGCGTGCGATTTCCGAGCTTTTGGACAATTATAAAAATTTTAATAATAAATTCGCTAAACACATACTGCTGGGGGACTACAATATGGACACACCAGCATCAAAAAATTTTACTCTGAAGCCTGGAGCTGGGTTTCAACATGCAAAAGTGACCAACTCGTCTAGCTCGAGGCACAATAAGAACACCGTAGGCCGAATGATCGACTGTAGAAGGTAATTCTGGCCTTCTATTATTTTCAGAATTGCCAAATAATAACAATCAAAACTAATTAAGCAATCGGTTAGACACGTTTTCCAATAGGGTATTGATCCGGATCTTATTTAGTTTGCTTTTTAGTAAAATAGCCCCAAACAAATAATTATATAGTTCGACTATTTATACAAGCCTGATACGTATAAATAGAGGTATAAATTCATAGACTGGAACGGGGTTCTATTTTTGGGAATATTTAATAATTTTCTTATTTTAATATCTTACTAAATAATTTATTCTTATCTTTATTTTCCAGTTTTAAAATAAACTTATAAAAATTAAAAATTAAAAATTTAAACCAAATTGGAAAATTATTTCAACCATATAAATTATGCGGGGTCAACAGCCGCCTAAACTGGTGCACAGCGAACCGGTTCTTAGACCTCTCAGAATACACGCCGATCACAGTACAGTGGAAATTGATTGCACTCGAGGTACCGGCAAAAAAAAATCAAAAATTTACGCAAACAAAATACAATTGGCTGAAAATAATTTCGTCAGCCTTAACCGATTTACAGTGCTAGCCGAAACAGAAATGGGCCTAAATGAGCTTTGCGCAGGCCTAATCGATACCGTTTGGGACCAATCTGCTCGGCTCGGCGCGCTGGAGGCTCCTGGAGAAACCATAAAAACTGTACTGTCAAACGTCACCCTGAAAAAAAATAAAAAAGCGGCGAAAAAAATTTCGAAAATTGACGAAGAATAATTGCCCAATCAGCGAATATGTCAACGCCAAATCGAGTGCAAATCGATCAATTAAGGCCGATAGAAAAGCCCAACACGCCAAAAGACTCAAAAAAATCGCCGATCAGATTCTGAACAACGACTCTAAGTCCTATTGGCGTTATATCAAATCATGCACCGGTAAATCGTTCCAAAGCATCACCGACGGCCCAGTGTACGATAAATATAAAAATTTAATTACTGAAAAACACGAAAAAATAAAAATTTGGACAAACCACATCGGTGAACTTGCCAAAGACGCTACTGGAAACTGCCGATGTTCCAATAAGTGGGAAAATCTTATTAATACGGACACTGACTATTACCCAGAGTGTGATAGCACCATACTATGGTCTGAAATCACTGATGCACTTCGTGATACACCTAACAATAAGGCTCCGGGAGCTGATGGTGTGCCATCTGAGGTATGGAAACTGGTGATAGCTGAACAATCACCAACATCCTCACTAGCAAAATTAATTCATAAAATCATCAACCTAATGTATGACACTGGGATTATTCCCCAGTGCCTAGAAACCTCAGTGGTGGTACCGGTACCTAAAAAAGGTGATCTGAAGAACCTCGATAACTACCGAGGGATATCACTGATCCCAACACTGGCGAAACTGGTGGCCAAAATCGTGGTCACCAAACTCAGCAAAATCAATACGAAATACAGTATATTGGTAAAAGAGCAAGCTGGATTTCGGAATTTCGAGGAGTGTGCGAGCCAAGCGACCACACTTTACGAAATAGTCCGCCGACGGAAAATTCAGAACAACGAAACATGGTTGTGCTATATCGACTATAGCAAGGCCTATGATCGGGTCTCCCATATGGCCCTACTGCATAAACTGCATAAACTACGATCAGTGGGCATTGGGGGCAAACTTCTCAATATGATCAAGGGCATGTATGATGCCCCGAAAATCGCAGTTAGAGTTGGAAATGAAGTTTCCAACCCCACTGAATACCTCTGTGGAGTGCGGCAAGGGTGCCTATCCTCGCCGATACTCTTCGATTTTTTCATCAACGATATATTTAAGGGCGTACGAGGTGTGAGGGTGCTTGGGCTCACCTCTCGCATACCAGGACTACTGTTTGCCGACGATGCCGTGCTATTGGCCGAATCATCAGTCGATCTGCAAACCGCACTGAACATCATAACCGAATGGTCGGACACTTGGGAAATGGCTGTGAATGCCTCCAAGTGCGGGATAATGACTATAAGCGGGGAGTTGACTACTGATATGACCCTGCAGGGCCAAAAAGTCGACTCCACCGACCACTACACCTACTTGGGCTATATTATGAATAGCAAGTGTGATGTATCTGGGACGATCAAAAACAACAAGAACAAGGTCAGGAAGGCTGTATACGCTGTGTACAGCTTCCTGAGACGGTCTGATGTGCTCACAGCACTAAAAATAAAGTTCATAAATTCGGTGCAGATGCCGATTGGATGTTACGGTGGGGAGACATTTGGCATGAGCGAGGCCAGATGCAAGCCCATACAGTCAGAAATCGACAAGGCAACCCGACTGGTTGCCAACGTCGGGAAATCAGCGGCCATGGAGCGCATCAGGGATGAACTGGGCATAGCCTCAGTGTTCATGCGCACCAGCACATCCCGTGAGCGTGCATATCATAAGTGGCCTACCTCGAAAACATGGATCGCCGACCTCATCAAGGCACGGATGAAGGCCCGGATGGCCACCTGGGTGACCGGGAGTGCCCGATGGATCAATAAATTTTGCTCTCAAGATTCAAACGGTCAGACTATCATCACGATAGTCTACCGGAAACGCCGAAATAACCGGTCTGTCATCCGCCGGTGGACGGTGGACAGTAAAATCGGCAAAAAAGCCAACTGGTTTGACCTTCAAGCTATGTATCCTGACCTGAAGCCGGACCTTCAGTACATTGGGAAAATGCGTATGGGCACATTCCGGACTGCCTAGCGTCTGTCGAACATGAAAATCGTCAACCAAAAATTCAAAAATTTTTGCCCCTGCTGCAACATCTATGTGCCTGAGACGGTCGACCACATACTTCTGAGCTGCATCCGGCGGCGTAATCACAGATCATCGACAACCAATCGGTACATACCGACGCAGATCCGCTCTGACGAAAAAATTTTACTTTCAAGTTTCAACCAAGCCCGGTTTGGGCTAGTTGGAAGACTCCTTGGGGGGGGGGGGAGTCTAAACAATCTTTGAGCCAGCT
>LSSN01000593.1:0-11322 GCA_001970855.1 Smittium culicis | reverse complement strand
TTTTTTATAAAATAATTTGGTGTATTTTTTATTTCTTTGTAAAATAAAACTTTAAATTATCAATTACAATAAATTCTCTTTTTGACTTATAAATATTCTAATTTATGTTTAATTTCTTTGTAAAATAAAATCGCAAAACAAAGGCATTGATGCTAAAGGCAATTAAAGACAATCATTGTTCCATATGGTGATGTTCTGTTAGATAACTATCAGTATTTCCAAATATATATCTAAATTATCATTTGATGGATAACGATGCAGGATTAATTTTACAGCCAAGATATAAAGATTTTCTTAATAAAATCAGAATGGCAACTTGGAATGTATAAGGTATACTAAATGATGTTGAGATAAAAGAAGCATTAAGTTTATTTAAAAAAACATAGGACTATGTGTATTCAAGAGAAAAACTTTTATAAGAGTAGTGATTCCTTATATAAAAAATGGGGTATTCGAATCAATACGGACATCAAAAATGGATATCTCACAAACAGTCGTAAATATAATGCTAAAAAAATTAAAATGCTCCAACAAGGAGACTAATTATAACTGAAATAATAAATGCAAAAAACAAACTTATTCTAAATCTAGTCGAAATATACGCTCATGCAGTCAAAATTCAAAGAAATAAATTTTTTGAGGTATTTGAAGTCATTTAGAATTCAAAAAAGATAAAGTAATAATAAGAGATTTAAATATAATACAGAATAACAAAAGGGACAGAATCTCAAAAAAAAAATTACCATCAGAATAGCGAAGACTAGAAAAATTAACATATAAACTGATATAGTAAATTTTATCGATTTAGAATCATTATGACACCCATTCTACACTTCTTCGGATACCGGTAATAGATAAAAAACTCGTATAGACGATATAATGGTTTCAGAAGGAGTTAAATCAAAATACAGTAATCTAAATCCCTAGCTGATATCACATCTGACCACCTAATATAAAGCATAGAAAGATTAATAAGCAAAACGATATTAGCCAGAAAACAAGAAGATTGGTTTATGAACTGATCTCTTTACAATAGAGCCAATTATAGAGAAAAAGTTTTGAACTTATTTCAAATATCGATCAAGAAGAGTGAATTATTGATTTTTTAGGCATGAAGAGAGAAGTAAAGATAGGGCTAACTTTTGACTGAAAGTGAAACTGAGACTAAGACTAAGATAGTGTTATTTATTTAATAACATAGGGATAATAATAATTTAGTGAGTTATGTATAATAAAATAAATAATACAATTAGATTTTTCTGAAAGGTTGAAAAAGGTTACCCTTTTATACTTTTGAAGAAAAATCTAAATGACATTATTAAATAAAGATAACAATAATGCAATTAATAATTTTCAAATAATAGCTTGCAGAATATTATGAAATGTTCTAGAAGCGACTAGAAATAATCTATGGATAACATTCCATAACATTCCAATGTATTCAATGACGTTCTATGATGTTCCTTAAGGTTTCATTGTATTCCATGATGTTTTATGATGTTCCATTGTATTCCATAAAGTTCTAGAGTGATTCTGTGCATAACACTATAATTTATTATTCAGCCAAAAAAAATATATACTAATAAATTAAATAAACATCGATATTTGTGATAGAATCATTATGTACAGTATTTTTATAATTATTTAAGATTGATTTCAAAATTTTTTAAAATATTATCTAATTTTAGATAATTAAATTGCATTTTTCCATTTATTACTAAAATTTAATCGATACATTTATTAAATAAATAAATTATAGAAAATTTTTTATTAAAAAATTAGTAGACTCATTTTTTTATCAAAAATATAAAAAAAAACTTATACTAATTTCAAAATTATTCATAAATTTCAATGAACGAAAAAAATTATCATTACAATAAACCTAAGAATACATTTAGATGAAATTTATTTTAACAATAATTTAAATATGTAATATGATAGTTTTATTTATAGTAACATCAAAGGTAAACTTTTTCAACTTATATTTATTCTAAAATAGTATTTAGGATAAAAAAATTAGTTTTAATTATATAGTATATAGTTACTACTAATATTTAACATCAACATTTCTTACCGACATAACAGCAAATAATACAAATTATGATCAATTAATATTCATGAAATTAGTTTGATTCAAACATTTTATTTTATATACATAATATTCGATCATATTAAGTATTCCCCAAACACTATATCTTCAAATAAATTATATATAAATGTGATATAATTATAATCACTCTGTAAAAATTTGTGATTTATAACTAAATTTAAAAAAAAAATTAAAAATATGAAAAATTATACATTCTATAGGAAAAATTAGTCAGAATAATTTTTTTGTATCAAAATTTAATAAATATTAAAAGAAAATATTTTTGAATTACTTTTTACTATTTTATATATTTCAAAATTATAGTGATACGGTGAATTTAATTATGACTATAGGTATTAATTGAATTTCTTTTAAAATGGTAATTTGGGGTTTATAATTTTATTTATATATGATTTTTTAAATATTTTTTAAAGATAACACTAACTAATACAATAAAGACTCTTTTACCCTTTTTATCAAAGCTATGTGTTTTAATAAGCTTTATTAACTCTAATAGCTAATTTATTAAAATATAGTAATATAAAAATAAAAATAAAAATAAAAAAAGTCCTTAACACTGCGATCTTTATTTCGATTATCCTTTTAATGCATAACTATAAATATGGCGATTTTTTAATACTTCTTAATAGCCTCTTATGAATTATTTTAACTTTGCTTTAACGCATGTTTAACCCATTCATGTGAGGTAGACCACTTTTAGACCACAAAATATTGTCAACTATGTTCAATGATAATCGATAAACTCCGAGGCCTTAAGAAAATTTTTTATATTTCAAAATATTATTAAATAATTAAATTGCATATAATTCAGAAACGGATCATAAAGTTATAATTTTTAAAGAGTTTTTAGAGGGAAAAGGTAAAAGATAAAAGATATTCAAAAATCATAATTTAAAAAGTCTATTTTATATCATTTTTTATTGGCCGCATTGATTTAAATAGACAGTAATAAATTAAAACAAAATTTACATATTAGTTATTCATTTGGCTGGATATTTTTGGTAGTTCAAAAAAAGCCAATCGCCCCTAAAAGAGCTGGATATTTGGATATTTGTTGTTACTATTAATATATTAATAAAGTCTTAAAAATACATTATACATTATACAAGTAAATACAATGGACTACGTTTTATCTTAGTGATTATTTATAAAAAACATTATAATTTACTAATTTGAACTATTTTTGCTATATCCCAAAATTTTTTTACATTTAATTATGGTGATAAATCAGTTTGTATATCAATATTTGTACACAAATAGTTGTACTTTATTATTTCGCAGGTTTAACTTTGACTAGATTATACTTTTATTAATTTAACCTATCATTTAATTAAAGAAATATTGTACAAGTTAACTGTATAAAAGTTTGAATTTACTATTTTATAACAAGTTTAAGCTTAGTAAATTTTATTGTTTTTATTGAGAAAAAATTAATAAACCTTTAATTACATTAAATTGTTAAATCCAAATATAAAGATTACATATTTAACCAAAAAAAATAGTAATCTAAGCGTGCATGATTAAAATTACAGGTAATAAAATCGCGAGTAATTATAAAAATGTTATTTGAAAATAAATATTAAAATGAATCGGTTTAAATATAGGGTTTATGAGAATTTTAATAGAGGGGGTACTATTAATATAATTAGTCTAAAAAATAATAATTCAAATTAACTGAATAAATAATTTTTTTAACTAAAATAAGAAAAAATATGATCGTATTTTCATCTAAACGTATGTATATGGTTATCATTTCATCTTTTTAACTATAAAAAGTAAATTAAATATATCATTAAATTAAATTGTTGTATTTGTTAAGAAATGGAACTTAAATTAAATTTAAATGGTTTATACTATGAGAATATTTTATGTTTTCAAAAGTATGTAAATACATTTAGTTATTCAGGGCTCTTTGTCACATGTTTAGTTTCGACAAAGTTTTTTTGAAAAAAAATTGTTTACAGTTATAATTTTATTATTTTGGATTTAAATTTTATGATTTCAGCATAATATTATATCTTATAAAACAATTTATATCTATTTTATGTTTATTTTATTAAAAAATTTAATGTAATGTAAAGTGAATGTTTTTTGTATTTTTTCATTCTTTTTAATAAGACACAATCGTAGGGTAACGTGTTATTGAGTATCGTAAAATAATATATAATGAAAAAAGTTTAAGCGCATAAGAAGATAATTATATAGTAGAAAATTTTAGAACCCGATATTCAAATGTAATTTGATAAAATTTTGATACCTTTCAAAGTTGAGAATAAACAGGGCCTAATGTAATAACTTTATATCTATATTCTACAGTTCAGTTCAGTTATTATATTATATTTTGTCAATACTATTATTATTATGCATCAACGGATTTTAGAATAAATCTGTTATCAAATATCCTAATCAGAATATTTGCAAAAGAAATATTGAATGATTAATCAAACTAAAGAATTTAAAGAAAAATAAGGATTTATATAACAGCCTTTTATTTATCTGAAATGCAGATTTCAGAAAAGAAATCAACATCATCTGATTCAGAACCCGCGCAAATATTTTGAAGTAATTTTTTCAAAGCTATTAATTTAGTTTTACTAGTTTTTTAAAATTATTATAGTATTATTTTTCTTGTTCTTGGACTTGTAAAATAAGTTGACTAAAAGATAACAAGCTTTATTTTTTTAATTTTAATTCTGGTTCGCTTAGAAAAACTAGTGAAAGTACGATTTTCTAAAGTAAATGATATTTATCATATCTTGTATTAAACTGATTTTCTTCTAAGGTATAAAGTATAAAAATAAAAGTTACACTAGTTAAAATGCGTAAAAATATTAAAATTACTAACTAAAGCAATAAAATATTTTTAAACAAAAGAAAAAATTTTTTATTAAAATTTCAATAACTGAAACCTAAATATAATCTTCTTTTTTTATGATTAGGTCACTTATGTAGTATTTATCAACTACACATTCGATTTTTGAAAATATTTGTAACAATACAAGATTCATTTTCGTTATTATAAGATAATTAAACACAGAATTAAAATTTATAATTGCTTATAAAATTACACCTTTTCTTATTTTTAAATATGTATTAGATACTTTATTTATGAAAACTCAACTATTTCGCTAGTTATTGAATTTAAGTCACGCCACTAATCTTTTTATTTTCAGGTATAGTGTGATGAAATATAATTAATTAAAATATAATTCAATCTAATACATATCATAAATATTTGCGATAAATAAAAATTCAACATATTTTATAATAATTGATATAGTTATAGGAAATAAAATAGAAAAATATTTATATCAGATTATAGATATTTTTTTATCAATTGATTAGACAAATATCAGTATATTACAATAATTGAAGATTTATTAATATATATACTTTATTTCGTAGTTGAAACTTTGAACCGGAGAAATTTAGTCGAAATAAATTAATTTTGATATCTTTATATTCAATTTATTTTTTAATAAGATCTCATATTTTACATATTGGGATAAATAAGAAAATGCCATAAATTCTATCACAAAGAAAAAAAATTCTTCGTGAGAATTTTATAAGGCAATCCTCAACATAAAATAGGATATATTATTTTATATACTATACTTTAGAAGAGCTATTAGGGATTCATTTTTAGTATAAATAGTCGTGGATCTTGACTAAAAAAATGACTTGATTTAGGATAATATAAAAAATAAATAGTTTCTAATAAAAAAAATCATATAAAAAAACAACTAAATATTCATCATTAAAGAAACAGAGTTTATTTATTTCTTTATTGTTAATTTTTTAATACAAATTTGAACCATAAAAAATCTTAAAACATCAACTCTAGGTTGAGAAATGCGGAAATCTACGATATGCATTTATTAAAAATATAGTGATAGAGACAACTAACTCTTGATACTTTAAGTATATATGCGTTAATTATTAGATATAGAACTATAAATATTTCTCGCACAATCTTTTATAGAATTCATCGTTATATAATATATTTTTTCCTAAGAAATACGAGAATATTTTACATTTTTCTTGTATTTTTCGCGTATTTTGACAGTATTTCCATGATACTAACTCTAATACGAGAATCTCTAATAAATAAAGCTAGTTATGTATATCTTGTAATTATACCATGTATATTTTAGTAAAAAATTCATATTCGATGAAAATTAATACTATTTTTAATCAAAATAAATCAAACTCAAAGACATTATATTATTCAAGATTTCTAGTTAAATATCGTTTTTTGAATTACTGTTTTTTGAAACCATTTCGTTATCATTACAATTAATAAGATTATTTTTTACTGTTTAATCGGCGGTGTATAGTGAAGTGTTTATTTTAATTACTCCTTACAGCCCTAAAATTTTAGAAGTCTGGTAGCTGAGTTATTTAATAAATTACTAAATTTTGACGTTAATTCTCTATAAATATTTTAGTCTAAAATTAATGGTGAAAATACGCTATTTATATTCGATTTTATTTTTATGATCTTTTCTGCAATTTTCCAGAAGAAAATTATCTAAATTTATTCTAGTTTTTCGTTTTTTTTTATATCAAAACATATATATCGTTTATTATAGAACAATCTCACAGATTGTTGGTTTTTTAAAATTACGTCATAGAATTTCAGCTTTTTTTTTATGATGATGCCTTCGTTTTTATTCGATGATAAATTTTAGTATATATTTGCAATAAATTATTAGCCCAACAAAATAAAACTATCTAGTATGAAAATTTAATGGATAAAATATAAATTATATGTATATTTACATAAAGATTTTTTTTAGGTATTTATGATCCGTGGATTATTCATACTAAGCCTATAATATGAATATTTTACAACTTGAAAAAAAACTTTAAAAGTGATTCAATAAACTAGGATAATATAGCAACATTAAAGCAAGATATTAGTTAAAACCTTGTACTCTTTACACACGTTACAATCAACTTTTCAAAGAAATCAAGATATTCTCTTAGTTTTCAATTAATCATGTTTTATAATCTATATTTTTAAATGGATATATAATCATCTTTATAAAAAATATTTAAATACAATTAAAATTATACGGCTATACTGAAAATATCTTGATATAAAAATATAACTAGATATTTATTCTCTTGAAAAGATTATGCAATGATAGATATGGCATTACTTTAGATTACTAATGAAATAGATTTATATAATTTAGGAACCAAAACCGTGAAACAAAAACTATATTACGAAAGTAAATAAATATTTAAGTAACTATCCTCTGCCTTATATAAATTTTTGATACATATTACTTCTGTTTACCAAACCTACAACGTGTAAAAAAAAATTTTTTTTCATATAAATTAATGAAATTTGGAATTTTCTATGAGTAATTATATAAAATAATTTATTTTATTTAATTTAACTATCATCTTTTGGTATCGAAGATCTAAAGAGATATTTAATTCGTATAATTATCAGTTTATTATGCACACATATATAAAAAATTTTGAAAGTTATTCATATCCTGCTAAAAAAAAAATAAGCAAACTAATAAGCATTTTACACATGTGCACTTAATTATAAAATTTTTTTGGTGTAAAAAATTATAATTCAATTTACACTTGTAATTAGCATTTAAATTATCTATAAGAATATACTGGCTTACTTTTCAAAGCTATTCTGTTCTTTGCTTGAAAGATCAATTTAAGATGAACTCAATTTTATTTTTTAATAAATAAAATATTGCAAAATTTTTGAGAAAAAAAATAGATGTATTGTCAGCCAATAAAAATATAGGTATCCTAAAAGGAAAAATTTGACATTTTGTTTTAAAACTTATAAATTCAGATATTCTGTGGCATTGATAATTTTTTTAAACCAATTTTTTCTTCACTATCTATTTGAATTTTTTTACTTTTTTTTTGTTATTAAATACACTAATGTATAAAATTTGATGATTTTAATACAATGTATTTACTGAATTTTTAGAATAAATAATATGAACAGGTATACACAACTAATTTTCCGTTTAATCTGGTATATTATCATAATTGTTTCTAGAAATCGTTTTGCCACAATACTTTAATAAATAAAAATAACCTAATACTTACCTATTCAAATATTTTATACGGTAGTTTGGCTTCAATTTGAATACGTTTTTTTATCAATTATCCACTCTGTAAGCGTTTAAAGAAAAGAGAATTTCAGTTAGAATTGTTTGATTTTCCCAAATAGTATGATCTTATCGAAATTAAAATTATTATTCTTTCTTAATGTGATATAATTTTTTATGAAAAATGAATTCTACATTCAATCATTTTAATATCATTAAGTGTTAAATTACTTTAATATTAATTTAAAGTTTTGATATGAATATAGTAGCTTCATTTTTGAGAAAATTTATTCATAGGAATAGTTTAACTATCAATAAGATTTAAAATTTTAAATATCTTAATTTTGTAATTGTCGACGATATTTTTCCTCACTGGTTCGATATGTGTTCAAAGATACTTTTATTTCTGTGCTTTTAGTTAATATATGAATTTAGTTATAGTTATTAGTTTTAAATTTATTATAAAGAAAATGTACTGATTTTTTTGGTTTATTTTTATTTTTGATTAAAATGTGTCGGTATAAATAGTAAAATTTTTAAAGTAAATACAATAAAGCATAAGTATTAATAAATTTTGAGTTTGTTTCTTACTTACTTTTGAGTTTTAAAGAAAAGGTTTTTAAGAATATGAAATAATGCTAAAAGTAATAATAATGATAATTATAGTAGTAATAGAAGTAGAAAAAGAAACTAATAAACAAATAAACTAAATTTCTTTTTGGTTTAGCTTGTGTAAAAAAATCTTTGTAAAACGCAAGTTCTCAGGTTTGCAAAACATAAAAAAAAAACATCACCACTTATATCATTGGAGAAATATTCATATCTTTGTATATAGATAGGTTGCACAACCTATCTACGATATATTAAACTTGAGTAATATAACACTGCCTACAAAACAAGCTAAAATTTTGAGTCAAAAATTATAATAACTACATATATATTCGACATAGATATTCAGCAAAAAAATAAAATATATTTATTAAATTTTCGGGTGAAAGGAATAGTGGAACAAGAACTGAAAAATCGCTAGATTTTATCCAAAAAGATAATTAAATAATTTAAAACCAATATTTATATACATATTTATTAGATTATTTTTATCTTGGTTGTATCAGATAAATCCTTTAATTTTGTAAATATAAAATAACAATAACTTGATATTCTATTCAATTATAATTCTGAGATGATATTTTATTCTAGTTTTTTCAAGCATAAAAATCAATAAATATAATTACAGAACCAAGTAGATATTATGGGGAAAATTTTTTTAAAATATTTAGTTATTTCAGGTTAAAATAACCTCTCAAAAATCTATTGTGTAAAACTTAATAGGGCCCTGATATTCCTGAAGTATTATCTTGTGGTTTTGGATTAATTTTATTCCACTTCTTTACTGTTTCGGACTTGATAAGAAAGCCTTCAAGTGTATTATAAGCGAGAATAAATTATTTTAATGTGTGCCTTGCTTATTATATATGTCGCCGATTTCAACCTGGTGCAGCACTATAAAGGTTTAACTAGTTAATAAGTATATGTACTTTAATTTTTGTTTTATTATAATCTTTTAAAGAGAATTTTATATGTTAAGTATTTTTTCTTATCGATTCCTCGGAATTTAATAAAAGTGTTTTTGAAGGGGTTTAATATCTTTTTTTTTGTGATAACACCTTTCTTACTTTTAGTAAGGAATGGCGTTTAGTAGAGTAAAATATTGATAAAGCTAAGTTTTAATAGAGAAATTTGGTAATAAAGGAGTAAAGAATATCTCTGCTATAAAGATGGCATATATTTAATCAAGTTGGTATTTTGGTGTTGAAAAAAAAACTCTTTTACAATGAGGATCTTGGATTTTCTTTGTACAAAGAGAAAAAAACATAATCATATTATCTCTTTCAAAACATTACTAAATTCATATCATTGGCTCTTAGGATTTTAATACGACATATATAGCATCACTTAATTTAAAAAGATTAAGTGTATACTGTGTTGAGTAAATATTGGAATATAGTATAATTACCGAGGAAAAAAATTATGAGCATGGTGGTAATTAGATTATGAACCTTACTATTTAAAGAAAAACCAAAATAGCTAATCTATTTCAAGGTCTTTATGGGAAAAGAATACATTTATGCCAATAATACATACACGTACACTAATTATTAGCTTCAGAAAAAATTTTTAAGCTCAAATTTTTTTTATCCAACGTGAGAGGTATATATCATCAATGAATAATGTTAAATAATTTTTGGAAATAAAAGTGAAATATTATCATTGGAATAATCAATTTAATATTTTTAATAAGAATTTTATGCGAGTAAATAAAATATTAAATATTCTAAAAAATTCAAGTTTGTTATTCAGAAAATAAATTTAGGACAAATTTATAGATAACAGCTAGTGAGTTTAATATTATGTAAACTTTGAAATATAAATCAAACTTCAAAAGAAGACTACACATAGCTTAATACGTAAAATTGTGACTGTTTTATTTTAGTTCAAATGATAATTCAGATATATTATTGACGCATTTCTATATCAAAAAATATTAGATGTATTTAAAAAGTATAATAATCAATCGGGGTTTGTGGGAAATTTCGTATTTAAGTCATTAATAAAATCAATATATCAGTTATATAAAGATTAAATATATTGAAATTTCACACATTTTGCAGTTATAGAAATTGCATAATAGAATCAAAATAAATTTATCGATTATGACGGGTCAATGTATTCATAAAATAATATTCTAATAAAAGCATATTTGTAGGTAAAGATATTACATATTATTATTACAAAAACATTTAAACTTATATAAGATTCGCGTTGAGAAGTTTTTGTAGCATAGTAGAAAAGCTAAGACAGAGAGCATTTGAATTTTTGCAGCTAAATGGTTTGAATAAAAATTGATAATATAATATTTAGCACCAACAAAAAATTGTGAAATCGAAAAAAGGTTGAAAATTCCTCATTATTTGGTTAAAAATCGACAAAAAATAGGATTTTATAGATTGAAGTTAAATAATATTTGTTTCCAAAAATAAAAATTAGTATAGAAAAAAATGATAGTCAAGCACCTAACTATTAAAAATATTGAGACAGTTAAATAACAAAAAA
>LSSN01000589.1:0-19698 GCA_001970855.1 Smittium culicis | reverse complement strand
TTTTTTTTTTTTTTTTTTTTTTTTTTTTTTTTTTTTTTTTTGGATATTTTCTAACCTTTCAAACTCTAAAAAAATGTTGATAATTTCATATTATACATTAAAGCATTTACTTATTAAGAATATAGCATAAAAATTCCTTGGAATAATTATATAATTATTTTTACTTGTTGTTTTATCTAGTGGTAGAGATATTGATTTGTGTTTATAGAGATGAGTTACTAAGTATATTCGAATAAAAATTTAACTTGAACATTTAAATTTTTGTTTTTTTTTTTGTGGGACAAGGATACATGGATTGAATTTAATCGAATCCGTCTGATTTTTAGTCCATGGGAAATTCAAATATATGATAAGTTTAGCCTCTGTAAAATTATTAATGCCCCATTTATTTTCAAGTAATGGCAATAAAATCATAGCCACATACTACGCCATTATCATAAATTTAGTTAAAATCTACTTTTTAATATATATTTATAGATAATAATTTATCTCTAATTATTTATAACAAAGTTTCTTATCAAGCTGAAAACAAATATGCAATTAGAGGATAAACCAAATGTTTTCATTTCGACCTGATAATAAAAAAAATGTATAATAACATATCTTAATGGCGTACTAAGGACGCTGATATGAGGCAATAAAATGAATTTTGAGTATGTTATTATAGTTAACAATTTACCTGCGCGAGTTTTATACTGGTATTTTATTGATAAAATAGGTGTAGGAAAGAGCAAAAAATCATATTTTTTACTACCATGGGAAAGCTTAGATGTAATCTTGGCTTAATTAAAGTATGATTGTTTCTATAATCAATATTGATGGTGTGCATAGTTCGTAGAAAGACAAGGCTTAATGAAAGTGTGTATGAAAATTTAATTTCCCAAGCCATATTAAACATGTTTTTTTTTTGACTATGCATTAATATTGATAATAAATATTAGATTCGACAGCCTCGAGGAAGTAAAAAAAAGTTAACACTTCAATTTAATAGATAAATACCAAATCTTTTGATTATTTTATTATAAAAGATAGTAGTGGGGAGTAGTTAGTCTAATGATAGGAGAGAGGAACAAAAATAATTAGCATATTATATCAAATTCTTATATAATTACCCATATCTGATAATTTAGTGTCAAAACGCTCGCCATTATAAAAAATTTTCAAAGAGCTATATAATATAATATAATATAATATAAATTATAATTGTTTCTCTATTGCAAAAATCCCCTCCATTCAAAGATGAAGATATACGCGTTAAGCTTTGTATTATTGTATTCTATTATACCCAAAGTCTTTTCATTCCCAGCTGAAGCGGATCAAGTGTATAGCTGCATTGGTAAAGACGGGGTTGTGGTATTATGCGACGCTGCAACAACTATCGATGAATGGGAGCATACTAGCTCACACTATAATTATTATGTCCCATTGGTTGGGGAAGCTTCTTATTATGATGGTAACTTAAGTTATCTAGTTACAAGCACCTTTCATGAAAACCAAGGCCAAGAGAATGGGTTTTTTTCTGGTGTTTTAGGAAATGGATTGGACGATAATATTCAGGTTTACAATAACAATGCTGATATTGAATACTTGAATACTCCTTCAAACATAAACGCAGATGACCAAGGTAATTACTACTTTTTCTATAAAATGAGCTAGGAAAAACTTGTATTTGAAAGTATACTATTATGTAAACTAGTATAAATATTCAATTATTGGTTGACTATTCAATTAGTGACTATCAAAAATACCAAGTATTACAATAATCTTTTTAAAAATTACAATTCAATTATAATAGCTTTTATCTATTATCTTAGAGCACAATATGATTATTTATTTCTTAATATTGTATTTTTAGACACATTTTTAACTTCGATCAGTTCTGGTTATTTTGTTGAGGGAACTGTAGAATCTGATATCTCGTATGAAACTTCGTACTATATCGATACTTTAGATAACAATAGTGCTTATAAAAGCGAACTTGATTATACACAAATTATAAACGGGGATGGTGAGCAGCTTTATTTCACTGCAGAGATGTATCAAACAGACAGAATTGATATTGATGTAGAGAATCAAAATATTTACGATCAATTATATATTAATATGTCTACTGTGCAGGATATGTGGGAATTTTTTGGAGCTAGCGAAGATACCTTTATTTCAACATTGAGTATTAAGCCAAAAAACTGTTTCGGAAGAAGATTTGAGTATGCATATAAAAGGAATCATTCATTTCAACTAAATTGGAATAGTTCTCAGGGATTTCGCGAATGTTGGGATATTGACGAAAAATTTAGAAACAGGTGGCTTTACGAATAGTAAACTATAAGAGTTTGTCGAAGGGCAGTTAGCGAATCCAATTTCGAGAATCAAGTGGCGAACATATGTATTTTATTGACATAAATAAGAGTGAACTTCTAGTAGTCTGTTGTTAACCATTATGAAGTGCAATTTTCAATACTTGACTGGAAAATGTACTCGCTAACAGAAATGTAACTGATTTTATACTAGCCTTAGTTACTAGTAGCTACGAAGCTTTAGGCTGTATAATTTATCGAAATAAAAATCATAAATTTAAATATAGTATTAAATTTTTTTATGTTGTTATAAACTTTGCAATTATTCAGACAATAGCTGCTCTTGTCGACATAGCCTGTAAAATATTAAATAGATGAGAATCGGCACAAATATATTATCATAAAAATAAATAAATAATGGAGTATTAATTATAGTTAAAAGCACGGTTTGTTAATTATGGAAAATTTAATGTGGTCTCAATCAGTCAAAGCACTCGATGGTAAAGCATTATGGAATGATGCATTAATAAGGCAAGTTTATACACAATATAGTAATATAGAAAGACTATTAACATAAACACATAGTTACAATATTAAGATAATTTAAAAGATTATTGATGAGTTATAAATTATTTTTATTTGACTAAAGTTACAAAAGATTCTAATTAATAATAGATATGTCTTCGCTGGAAATTTCTGATAGAAGAAGCAACCTAAAAATAATAACAGGATCCAGTTAAAT
The DNA here is from genome assembly GCA_001970855.1 of Smittium culicis. Lineage (NCBI taxonomy): Eukaryota > Fungi > Kickxellomycota > Harpellomycetes > Harpellales > Legeriomycetaceae > Smittium > Smittium culicis. The sequence goes on along the minus strand of LSSN01000589.1, from coordinate 16,659 downwards.
AAATTCGAGTATAAATAAATGTTTGGATATGATTAGGTATCAGGGTTAAAAAGCTCAATGTATGTTATTCCACATGTGTGATTCAGGTGAAGAAATTCGTTGTATAAGATCATCATAAGGTTAAAATAAGAGTAATAAATTAAAGGTACTAACCAGTCGAAGAGATATTCAAGAAGCAAGGACCTAAAAAGTGTACGAGTTGAGAAACAATCCAAGAATAAGCCCCGTTGAGATCAACGCTACCAGGTATTGCAATACATAGCTAGTATGGAAAGAAATACTCAGCGTAAAGCGTGATTCGCATAACTGTGCTATGACAATGGAGCCAAATTCAGAGTACAAACAGCCGTAACTCCTACCGAACAGAGAATCAAAACCTCGGAGCAATGTAATAAATCCTTCTTCGGCTGAAATGAAAATCTGAACGGTAAGAAGCAGTTTGAAGTGAATCGACTCGGGTTCCGTTAAGGATGGTACTTTCTACCAAGTTTGTCCGGGGACTTTATCCCAGAGTTATAAACACTAAATTATGTACCAATTGAAAACTCATATTTGACTACAAGCAACAACGTGACACAAAAGATAATGCAACTCCGATCATAGAGATAAAATTTTTATTTCATATAGCGAATCTTTGAATTGTTTCTAAATTATCTTAAGGAAGAGAATGTATTGCCTTTTATACCTTTTGAACACGAAGGAAAATTTTTTTTTATTTGTAGACTACCCCTCTCAAAGCATATCGCAAATAATACTTTTCACCAATTGGCTGAGCTATTTTATTAAATTCGAATTCTATTACTGGCCACTCGTTCATTTTATCTGAAACACTTAGTAAATTGGCAAATAGAATATGACATGAAAAAATGGGGGCCAATAGATATATTATGTTGTATTAAATTGTGCCTACTGTGGAAAGTAAAAAGGAATTCAAAAATCCAAAATTGTCTAAATAATAGCAAAATGTAAGCTTATTGTAGAAACAGTCTGACCAAATTGAAATTTCGCACTTTTTAAACTCATCAATGATATTGATCTATAATTTTTATACTTTTTTTTTAGATTTACAGTTTTATTGATTCACAGCATTATACTACTTTATTTATTTTCTAGTTATTGGAGTGCTATTTTTTTTTGCTTGCAAAATATGAGCTTTATTTAAACTATTGGCCAATAACGTCAATTCCAGCAAGATATGCTTATACAAGATTTCGGTAGCTATAAATACATTTTTGATTCGCTTTAGTGCAAGGGCTTGGTATTCAATTTAAATAGCGGGTACCCATACTATCCAAGCTTATTTCGCTATTAACACATATATTTTCCACATTAACTTGCATTTCTATGATAAAAAATCAATACAAACTTGTTAGCCCTCAAAACCGGCTTCGATTATGCCATTTTTTAAACCATACCTTTTTGTACTAGCGAATGCATAAATAATATCCAAGTGCCATCTTTTGTCTCCCTATGAAAACTTGAAATTCTTTGAGAAAATTTTGTAGCTCAATAATACTATACTGTCGTTATTTATTAAAGCTATTTATACTGCGACATAACATACCTTCTAATATTATATTCTCAGCTCATCTTTTTTTTTCGTTTGTCTAAGAAATGCTATCTAAGAGCTCGACATGCCATAATTATATTTTTGTACCTTAAAAAGGCTTACAATAATTCCAATGCTTGTTTAGATGGTTTTTATATAGAGCGTACTTCGATCAACCATATATAATTTGTCTTATGAGATTAAGAAGGCATGCATTTGAATCTATCAGATATTATCAGTTGGAACAACTTAACTATTAACCTAAATACTAACATGATGTAATATAAATTGTGTTTAATCTATCGAAAAGATGGAATCATTTCCATAATAATAAACAGTTCAAATTAATAAAGCTATTGTAAAATAAATAAATTACTTCCTTTAAATTGAATTATAATTTGATAAAATCTTTAATTCATTTAACTAGGAGTAACCCTACTGCAGAATATACAACAAATTTATAGTTTCGATATTTATGACTATTATGTATCTTTCTAAGAACTCTATGTAAATTTTAAGCAATATCTATTTTCCTTCAGTAACTAGTAGTATTAAATACAAAAATATTTTATATGAAAAAAATCTAAGCGGCTCTTTAACCCTTTCCAATCCAACACCATTTAAAAAAATTAATTTGATGATTCGTCTACGATTTAAAAGTATATTTATTATTTGCTACTATTCTAGAACAAGCCAACACCCTTATGAGGCTAGGAGTATAAAATTTTTGATTGACCATAATTGGATACGATTTTAGGACCAAAAGATTATTTTCGCCCATGAAAGGACTAAATTGCTATTTACACGAAATGGGTTTATTTTCTATAAATATTTTAGCCAATAGACTCCCTTAATTGTGATTGGCTTCTTGATGTATACAAGCTCGCCGTTTTTCTGTTTATATTTGGCTTAAAAAATTTAAGTATATTCATTAAAATGCATTATTTTGTAAATTTCGAAATTTTATTTGTACAAATATTTTATCAAAATCTTTCGATTATTAACTTTAGATCTTTCTCCAGATACTTTTTTATTTAAATAAATCCTGAAGCATAATATCGATTCTCTTATGACACTACCAAGACAATAAATTATGGATGACTATTTATTAGGTGTATTTTTAGTAACCTACTCATCTAAAGGCTATCATTTACCCTTTAAATATCCTGAAACTGTTTTTGACTCTTATAGAAACAGAATCGGCGATGATCCAATTCAATTACCTAAAGAAGTCCCGATCCCCACCATTATCCCTTCGCTTGATGCATCTTTAAATAACTCAAATTCAAAACGCAACTCTTACGATTCTTTAAATTTAAAAGACGGCACTCAAAATTTATCTTCGATTCCTTCTCTCCAATCTAAAAGTAATAAACTTCCTGGAAATGCCCCTCTAAAAGAAACCCAAAGTAATTAGATAAATATACCCTACTATTAAATTACCTTTACTTACTTACACCTTGCTTTTTTTTTTCCTGCTTATAGACTCCAAAAAGAAAATTAACTCTTTGGGAAATGATGTAAGTAGCGTATGTTTAAATCTGGCTGAAGAGAATCAATCAGAGTTATCCAGCTTTTTCATTCAAGGTTCTCTTTAAAATCTCAATCTTTTTTTTTTCTGTCATGATTACTTATACTCTATCATATATTAGATGCCGATGTAATTGATAAAGACTCGTTAACTCCTGTAGATTCAGCATCGCAATTAGGCTCTAAACAAGATTTCTCGCTTCAAATTGACAGCCCCATTTCTTCTCCAGCAATTAATAAGCAAGGTAAAAGTTCAACTTTATATTATAAATTTACTCTAAGCTTACACTATTTAAAATTCCTCACCAACCTTGCTTTAATATAGCATCTAGTCTTCTTTCTATAAATACTGACGATGCCATGCCTGGATTGGGAATTTTAAATAAACATGCTGAATTTACACCCACTAATACAAGAAACCACCGTAAAGGCAGAGAAAGTAAAGGCCTATTTTACTATAAAACGAAAAAAAATCCTGACCCTGCTGATAGAACCATAAACACCAATGAGAATGCTGAATCTTCTAACGAAAAAGGCATTAAAAATACTTCTATCTCTAGCTTAAATCCTATTGATAACCTAGCTATCAAAGATCCTACAAACATAGATTCCCGTCCAATATATAGCAAACATTTAGATGAGAATAGCTTGAAATCCTCTACCGCTAAAGATAAGATACCCCTTATTTCTGATCTTAAAAACGCTTTTTCCAAAGATCATAATGATTCTTTCCCCGATTTTAATGAAATTCAATTCAAAGCTGGAAACACCTCAAATATTGATATTCTTGATCCTTCAATATCTTTAAATAGTACTGACATAATTAAATCAAGCTCTTTTATATTCGATGAATTCTCTTACTCTGATTACAAAAACAAGGTCAATAAACCACCTATCGGGCTTCATTCGGCCCCTGGGCATAACAAAAGTAATAAAAATTCCAAATCTAAGCTCCGGCATGAATGGATTCATTCGAAAATTTATGGTTTTGATACTAAGCTTTTGGCGCAGCTTTTATCAGCTAGACCTAGCAAAAACTACCGTAGATTTCATGTAGGTATAGATGATTTATCTTTCTTGGGCTACCCAATTAGAGAAAATGTTTTAGATAGTAAAGAAGATAAAGTTTCCAATGCCCAAACACAGAGATCTGATCAAAAAATTAAGCACTTCAAGAGCTATAAAAAACCACATGCTCAAAGCGAAAATGATCATGATAATAGCTGGCGCCAATTTGAAAAGTCTTTTTTAGGCGCCTCAACAACAACAAAACCCTCTACTAAAGAAAATTTTACCTTACCAAGCTTTGTTGTTACTAGTGATAATAATTTACTCACTGATTCAGAATCTGCCAAGACTTCAAGACCTCCAACACTTCGAACCCGGTCTTCTTCACTTGATAACCGAGACATAAAACCGCCACTATCTATAAACCTAAATTTAAATCAAACTCCAAAAAAATACAGCTCAATGTTTCATGTGGTTTTTATGATTAACGGCAACTCTCCGTTAGTGGAAAAATATAATAACAGTCTATATAATTGTGTTCTTAAGCCTCTCACATCTGCATTAAAATGGGAACAACAGCAATCTAATTGGGTATATAAAGAATCTCTATTAATGCGTGACTTGTATAAACTCGCTGTGAACGAAAATTGGTCGATGGAAACTTACTTTGAAAAACTTTTTGAATCCTCTGTTTTGGCTAACTCTTTACGCGAAATTTACAATAACATTATAAAAATGAAATGCACACATTTAATTATTAATAACAACATTCCAATTTCTATTCAGCTTCCAAATACACCTTTGATAGTTAGAAAAGCTACCCAACACCCATCTGCACAAGCTTGGTCCTATTTTCAACCAAACAAACTTTTCGAATTCACTCAACCAACACCCCTTTTGGAAAATTCTCAAATAATTACAAGCTCCTTACTACTCTCGTATATTAACTCGAACTTGCAGTCATCACAAAGAAGCTCCTCAAAGCTCAAAACTCCCTTAAATTTTAATATCTCCACTCAAAGTAAATTTGGTGATAAACCTTTTTACTTCTCTCCAAACAAAATACAGGACTCAAAGGATGAGTTTTATGATGCACCATTTGACAATAGTGAATACAACTCATTTAAAAATTCTGGTGCTATACAAAAGCCGTCTTTAGTAGACTATTTTGGGCTGAATAATAACAAAAATCTTCAATCTGCTACATCTAACCCAGTTTTAGTCTCTTTGCTAGGCAAAAAAGAAGATAGAAGCATTTACAAAATCACAGAATTATTAGAATTCTTAGAATTTGAGTCGAATGTAATTATGGGGGCATTTGACTCTCAATATGAACAGCCTTTAAGTCATAGAAACATTTCACGAATGAAAAATAGGATATCTTATAGCCAAGCTTTTGGAAGCATAAACTCTAAATCTTTTAACAAGTATGCGCAATTCAGCAGCAGTAGAGCAACAAGCTTAAGGTATATTATAGCGAATTACCGTAAAATTTTATCACCTGGCTCTTTTCCTCAAACTTCATCCAACCAATTTCCGGGAATTTCAAGAAATTTAGTTTCTTCCGGTGAAACGTCTCCTTCTAACTACAATGCATATCCAACAATTGAACCTTACCATTCGCTGCTACTGCTAAATTCTCCTGAAGACATTTTATCTCGTATCGGATCTGACTCCTCACCTTCCCTCATACGACTAATAAAAAAAGCAACGCCAATCCAACCACTTGCTGAGCTTCACCCCTTGATCGATTGCTCATTTGCACAAATTTGTAGACTCTGTGCACACTTGGTTTATTGGGGCGAAGCACGCATAATCTGCCCAGCTTCAGTCAAAAACATTTATATGATTAGCCCAAAAACATCGATTTCGGACTATGTGAGAAAGTATGAACATGAATTCTCTAGAAAATTTCCTGGATACTGTCTACCACTTGTACTTTCATATTTAAACCGACATGAAATATTTAAAAATTGCATTGAGTCTGTTCCAGTTTTAGAAAACTATGACCCAAATGATTCTATTTTATCTAGAAACATTTCCAGGACTAACATTCAATCCCAGACTCAAAATACTACCAAAATTTGTCCAAATGAGTCGTTTAACGTCTCTAGAACAACAAGCGCGTTTGACCTTAAAGAGGGTAAAGATAGCTTTATATTGTCCAAAGCGATTAGCAGATCTAACTCCATGAAAGAATTTTCTACCGAAAAAATTGACGTTGAATTAAATCCTTCTTCTGCACTAAATTATGTTGAAAAAGCTGTTAGTAATAGCATAATAGTTTCAAACAATGCCTCTGTTGCTCAAGGGAAAAAATTAGCCATTGAAAACGCGAAAAAGGATTGTAAACCTGGAATTGAACAAAATTACTACCCTGACACAGACACCTTACATCGTGAAATTCTGATTTATTTATTAAAAACTAACATCATCGCACAAAAACACGCCTGGCCTATTCTACTAGTTCCCTTATATGTAAAACTGGGCCTAAAAGAATCTCAACATAAATTGCTATTAAAAAAACAATGGAAAAAGAGCAAAGAAATCCAAAAAACTCTCGAATTAGATCTCAAGAACGAGTTTGGGTCTGATTTTTACAGAGAAAAATCCAACAATTTTGATGATTTCACGAGCATGGGCTCACAATCAGACTCTGGTCCAGAAAACGGAAATAGCGTGGCTGACGGGTTTTTGAAAAACTACTACTTTTCATGGAGGCCCACTTCAGGATTTGCTTCTGCTTCTGCTTCCGAGCGAAGCTACTTGCAAAAACTAGTGGCAAATAAACCTCCTAACCACGTTAAATGGTTTTTGGATAAAACAATTTATTTTAATGGCAAACACCACGTTGATGAAATACTATTTAGAGAGTTTTTAACCATTTCTCAATTTTTCCAGCTGATGAAACCTTTTAAAGACTTGGTAATAATGACTTTTCACTATTAGTATTAATAACTGAATTTTTATTTGCGTTTCGTTTTTATTTTACCAAGTTGTCTAATTTAGTTAGCCTATGTAGATTTAACATTTAAATACTCTATACTTTTGAATAAATGGTTTTTTCAAAAAAAAATTATATTGATACAATCCTTATTTGTTGTTTGCATATTTTTAAATTTATACTTTTCCTATTGATCAGGGTGATGATAGTAGGTCTAACGATAATTATATTAATTCAATAACCAAACAAAATCCAATTCAAAATGTTTTTTAAAATATATATTCAAGTAAAAATATTCGCTAAGAAATATTCTTATGATAACATTTTAATTTTATTTTTAGCTCATTAATCTCGTACGTAACTGAGCTGAAATTTTCATTTACCAATTTTATGCTTTTTTCTTTTGTTTTTAAATTTTATTTTACTTTTTTTTGAATGTTAAAAGATTATGGCTATGTAACTAAAATTATAACTTTGAACATCAACACTAATATATCTAATAAAATAAAAGAGCTAACAATGATTACAGGGTTTTAATAATGAATAAAAAACTTTTTATAACAATAATTGAATGAATAATTATTTGTTACTATCTCTCTCCCACTCGTTATATAGGAAAAACAAGTAAATTGGAAAAGAATCGATTAGAGCTTTTAATATATTTTATCAAAAAAAAAAGTTATAAATGGAAACTACTGGTAATAGCGTTCGTTTTAAACACGGTCCAAGCTGGGCTAGCGTATTTAGACCAATAGTCCAGCCTTCAGATATCATTAAAAAAGATGTCAATAATCTCGTCACAGTGTCACTATTTAAAAACACTACAGGATGCGAACCTATAAAAAGGAAATCTGCATTCCTAGGTGGCATAACTCTAAAGCATTGGCTTTCACTAAGGGATCATTATCAAAATATCGTTTTTTTTAGAAGATATTCTAACACATTTTGGATAAAACCAAATATGGTCTGAAATTGAAAAACATGGATAAATTTTATTTTTATAATTTTCAAACACACCCAATCTCGATAGATGAGGCCGGGTTCACAATTGAAAAACTCTAATAATAAATGATTTCATAAACTTATAGGAATACCTATTGAGTTGTATAAAAAGTTCATAAAATCCTCGTCTAAAATATTAACTCTAATATTTAATGAATGATTAAAGATGAATAAATCTCCTGAAGATTTTGGAAAATCGATCATAGTGTCGCTGCAAAAAAAAAGAGAGCCTAGAAGATATCAACAACTCGAAGCCAATAACCTTAATAAATTGTGATTATAAAATTCTTACTAAAATTTTAACACACAGGTTAAAAAGGATCTACAAAAAAATAATAGACACTTCCTAATATGGGTATATAGAAGGGCGTAGTATTTTTGACAAAATTTTTACGCTTAACTCGATAATAGAACGTAGAATTAGATCACCTGAAGAGAAAAATAGGGTATCAATTCTAATAGATCAAAAGAAAGCCCATGATAGTGTTGATTATTCATATTTTTATTTGTGGCTAAAAAATTTTGGAATTCCTCAAAAAATCTCCAATTGGGTCAACTTTATTTAATAAATACTCTATAATAAAAATTAAGGTTTGAATATCCTTCACTGATTGAACATTTATTTAGCATGGCCCAAGTCATGGTGATCCAATACCTCTTCTTTTATATAATAGTATAGCTGAACTGATGTTAATAATACTAAGAAAACCCCCTTTGACAATAAATTTCTCAAACCTCAGAATCAAAACCCTTGAATATGAGGCTGATGTAACAATTTTCATCACTAACCGTAAAGAATTAAACACACTAGAAAATTGTATTAAATTACATATTCAAGCAACCAATTTAATAGTAAATGACTCAAAAACACTGTACTTAAATGTATGATCGAATAACCCAGCCCTCAAATATAGAGTAATCAAAATAGTTAAGGTTTTAAACATCTATGCATAACATTTAGAAAAGTTGGAATAGCAGTAGAAAAAATTTAGAATAATATAATCCAAACAATTATGAACAAAGTTCAAATTATTAAATATAGAAATTTATCGATTCAAGGAAACCCAGTTGTTTCAAATGATTCTCTAAAATCCTAAAAATGGCACTCAGCACACATTTTACCTTTCTATAAGAGTTTTTTCAAACAAACGATCAATATTTTGAAGGAATTTTTTTAGTCTAAAAAATTTTTTAGTTCCTATGAACAAGTAATATTTCAAAAAATATCATGGTGGTTTTGGTTTACTTATAAATAAGGAAAAATTTAAATCACTGCTCGAAAAATAAATTTCCAAAGTGTATTACGGAAAACCTATTATATAGGATTTTTATATTAATCTAGTAAAAAATAAAGAAAAAAATAATATTAGAAGAGGGAAGCCACATTTTCATAGAGCATTTAATCAAATGAACAAAACTATAAAGGCCAGAAAAAATAGAAAAAAGTTTGCCTTTTGTGATTATTTTATTGAATTTTGTAAAGACTTAGAGATCGACTATTGTTAAACCTATGAGAGCTTGAGCAAGCAGGAGATAAATTATCTGCCAATCTCGAATAGATCTCATGTGAATATCCGATTCTAGGAAATAAAACTAGACTAATTTGACCAGCTAATTATTAAAAAATAGTTTGATCCAATAAAAATATTAAAGCATTTTATTTTAAATGCGATTTTCTAGGATAATCTAAAAGGGTTAAAAATCTTTTTTAACTTGAAACCCTTAAAGACAACATGTGTAAGATTTAATTCTTACAACCTCATTGTGCATAACAATCTCAGGCTTTATAGAAACCATTGTACCCAAAAATATCCTTAGTAAATCCTGCGCAATAAACACCAACGTTTTAAAAGTACACTAAAGATAGCTTATATATTTTAAAAAGATACTTAAACGACTACTTTCCCATATCATGGAAAAGCAAGTCGTTTAATCTTTTGTAATTTACTTCTTAGTTTCACATTAGTCAATAGTTTCTCTTCTTTTTATATTTTCGTTTTGTATTAAATAAAGAAACCAACTTTAAATTTCAGTCTTAAAAACATGGTACAATAGGTAATATATAAATAATATTATCATAATTCAGTAAATACATCAAAAAATTTAATATTAGAAAATATAGACATGTAAAATATAATCCAGAATAAGAATGGAAATATTTGGTTTAAGTAGATGGATTACTATATATCAACCTTAAAAGGTGAATATCTGAGCAAAAAAACCCCCCCAAATTCAAAATGTTTGGAAATTCATAACACAAATGTTAGCCCCAAAATCAAATCTCTAATATGGCTCCATTTCATAAAGGAATATATTCAGTTAAGCGTATGAAAAATTTTACAGATCCAGAAATATTTAACACTTATAATTTAATGAATATGAAGATATTATACATTAAAATTATAGTTTTCAGAGAATGTCAAAATTCTGGAAAAGTATAAGTTTTTTTTTAAAAAAAAGGTATAGGTGTAGAAATTCTAGACTCAGAATATATAATGAAAACTGATAAGTTAAATAAATTGAACACATTCAAGCCTTGTATTCCTCGCACCAAAGTTTTCCATGCCTATGCGATCATGATGATCATTAAAAGTATGATAGGTTCGAATTTTAATGGTATATATCATATTTACTACACAATACTTGCTATTTGGAGAAGCGAAATTAAAACCAAATTATTAAAGAAGGTAGAGTAAACTAGTTATCTCTGTCTAGATTTAAATTTTCATGGTTTTGAATTTATTTTTAATTTAAGAAACAGCTGTATTAGGATAACTCTGTCTTCAGGTCTAAGCTCTAGTTTAAAATATTATAGAGTATTTTTATTGCCTTCATATATTTAAAAGTATTCATTTTATTACATTATTATTATTATTATTATTATTATTATATTAACCTTTCTCTTTTATAGAAAAGATATAAGAGAGTTAAATTATTCCCAATCATAGTAGGAACCATATTGAAGAAAAGAAAAAAAATTTTTTTATTACAAATTTCAGTTTTTAAAAATAACCCAATATTAAAGAAATTAAAATAATGAGGAAAAATTTTTTGGCGTTATCAGCACCATCTGATAAAAAAAGTGGTAAAACTGCAATGGATTTTTCGGGATTTTCAGATAGATTTTTAGGCAAACCAGATTCATTTTCGGTATGAATTTGGACGTTTGCGCTAAAGACGTTTTTAAGATCAAATAATGGTGTGGACAAGCCAGTAAAGAATTCTTTAATATTTGATTAAATGGCGATATTACAGATTAGGCTCTTAATCGGTAAGCATCTTATGAATATTCTGACGAAAAGAGTCTAGTTCAGTGGTATTTATTAATGAAAAATAAATTTCCACGTCGATTTATACAAAAGAAATAAAAAATTACTTCAATAAGACCTTTTTGTAATTTAACCTGTTACGAATTTATTAGTATATTACCAAAAATAGCATATTTATGAATATTCAAACCTGAATTAAAAGCAAAAAAATAAGAATACAAACGAGACTATTAAGAAGTATTATAAATATCTATTATATTACATAGGTATAATAATACATATGTATTAAAAAGCAATGTGAAATAAAGAATGCGGCGTTTAAGAATTTTTTTTATATTATATTTTTATACTACTATATTTTATATTATAACTATTAGGGTTAATAAAGTTTATCACAACACAAATTTGTGATAAAAAAGGTATGAAAGCAGCCTTGATTGCTTTAGTTTAACTTTATATTAAAAATATAGTTAAAAGATAATAACAAATAAATAAAACCACTTTTAATAGAAACTTAAAAGCAATTAAAGTAATAAGTTAGGTCACAATTATTTATACCGTGACAAACCCCTAAAAAAAACCAAGTCAATGACTTTATTATCGTTTTTGGAGTATTATATTTGATTTTTCCTGAAAAAATTCATTCCGCAACAATAAAATCAATATATTTTTAGGCAATAATTGAAATTGATAGCAGATTGTCTTGGGCATTATCCAATTATACAGATTTTATCAAATACAATATATATGAGTTTCTAAACGAAGCTAATAAGATGCAATTAAAAAGAAATAAATACTAAAATTATTCAACTAACTCGACTCTTCAAAATCCAAAAAAAGAAAAAGAAAAAGATAAGATGCTTTATTGGTCGAATTTGCAAACAATTTAGAAACATAGATCTATTATTGAAGGAAAAGGGATTAAATAAATCTACAAAAATGAAATACTTCAATTATAACACTATTGGGAATATATTCACAAATTAAGCATATAAAAATGACCCATATAAAGATAGAAGTTATTCAAGAAATAATTAAAATTCGAAAAAAAAATACTGAAAATAGCTCACCATCTGAAAAAAAGAACGTCATGATTTTTGAAAAGGTAAACAATAAAGATTTTTTAATACAAATAAGCGAAACAAATAGACAGAATTACAAAAAAATCAATTGCGAATATTTTGAAATAATCAAAATTAGTCTAATAAGTAAAATTATTGAAAGTATAATGTCTAAAAAAATGAAAAGAAAAATAAAAGCAAAAAAAAAGAAAAATTGAGATTTATAAAGAATTTTTTTGGATCACCAATCCATTATCCTTGATTGTTATTTAATTGAAAAACCAAAAGTATTGAATGAATTAATAATAGGGTTTAAAGAAATAAAAAAAAAAGAAAACAAAAGAGCCCTGTCATGAATGGAACTTTCTAAAACTTTCTAGAATGTTGCGGAATATTCAGATATCATCAGTAGTAATGTTCTAGAATGTTATGAAACGTTCTAGAACATTTCCGAATTTTCTTATCGATTTTAATTTTACGTGTTCATATTTTTTTCATCGATAACAATTTATTTTGATTACTAATCAAGTTTGATTAGTAATCAAACAGTTATTTTTCTATAGCTTTTTTTTTTAGTTTATTCTTTAGTTTTTCTTTTTAGTTTATTCTTTAGTTTTTCTTTGAAGTTTATGACCTAAAACCAAGCAACGGAAAAAGTATAAAAAGGTTACGTTTTTCCTATCTTGAGTTCATCATCTAGTATCTTGTATACTTTCTAATAGTAATATATAAATATCTTTATAGTAAATATACCTTTTGACTTCACTTGCCTTGCACTCTTGTAACCCAGATCTTGACAAGCCCATTGTTTTATTGACTGCATGCGAAGTTAAAAATATCTACTCAATCAACGAAAAAACCATACAAAAGGAGGATTCTGGTATATATTAGTACAAATTGGAGGATTTTCGCTATTACTATTTATTGATTGCCGAGCTTCTTGTTGTATATTATCACTTGAACAATTATAACAACTCAGATTAGGTATTAAGAATGAAAATTATTTAGGTCGAATTAAACAAGCTGACGGATCTTCAATCGATATTTTAAGAAAAGAGGTTTTAAATATCAAATTTGAAAAGTATATAACTATAACTGTTTAATTAAAGTTTTAAAAAAGTGCGCAGCCCAATCATATTATGAGTAGGTTCCTGCGAAACATTAAAAATTGCGATAGATTATAAAATGAGATATGAGAATTTAATTATAAAGGAAAACAATAGAGATCTCACAATTTTTTGATCCATCTGGAACAGAATCCAGTTATGATGGTTCAAATGAAAAAACTGAAGGATAAAATTTTGCAATTTTCATGGAATTGTTAAAGTATGATTTGCTAAAAACATCAAATAGTCTAGATTTTGTTTTAAATAACAATATCCAAGAAGCAATAAATTTATAAGAAAAATTTTAGGAGAAACTTATAAAAATAATATGTGAGATTGATCACATAGGTAAATAATTCAATGATATTTATTTTTTAATGTTAAAATACAAGAAATTATTCCCAGAAAATAAAACTGAACTTAAGGAAATTAGCAATTTTAAATATTTAATTAATTTACAAACAAAGTCAAATCCTGTTAGTAAAAGCTTAGGAAGTTTAGTTAATGAGAAAACTCCTGAATAAAGAACAAGGTAGAGGAAATGTTAAAAACGGCGATAATCGAGAAATCGAGTTATGAATGTTGTTTTTCCGTTGTATTAGTATCAAAGCCTAATAACGAAAGTGTTTTTGTATAAATTTTAAACCATTAAACGATTTAATGACTAAAAATTATTTCCCATTACTACGAATAGACGATTGTATCGATCCCATTGTAGGAAAAAAATATTATACAACTTTGTATTTATTCAATGGATATTTTCAGGTTTTGTTAGATAAAGAGCCAAAAAAATATTTTGCGTTTATTACTCCTTTTGGAGTTTTCCAATTCACTATAATGCTTTCGGCCTAACAAATGCACCAGCCTTCTTTCAAAAGATGATGGAAAAATTTTTCAGTGAATATTTGTATAATTTTTTAGTTATATATCTGGACGACATTTGTACAATTTCAATTGGTTAAAAACAGCATCTATTTCACTTGGAAAAAGTATTCTCTATCTGCCGAGAAAAAAAATTTTCTTTAGAGCTAAGCAAGTGTTAATTTTTTAAATAAAATTTGGATTTTTAGGCAACTTATTTTTATGAAAATGGGATCTCCACTGACCCGATAAAAGTCGAACCATTGATTAACAGAATCCATCCAAAAACATTAAAGAGCTTCGCTCATTTGCAACACTTGGGTAATATTTCAGGAAATTCATTCCTGGTTATGCAGAATTAACTGAGCCACTACAAAAATTGGTCAGAAAAAACAGTATGTGGGACCGTAATTAGAAATTTACAATCTCTTTTAATCAAATTAAAACATTTTTAACAACAGCCCGAATTTAAAAACAACCAGAAGAAAGTAAAAAATCAATTCTATCGACAGATGCTTTTAGCGTAGCTATAGGCGCTGTTTAATAGAAATTATATCAAAAAAATAATATTCTACCATTATCTTTCAACTCTAGAAATCTGCAACCACCTGAGAGTAATTATAAAAATTATGCGAGAGAAGCATTGGCAGTTGTTTCATTAATTAAGAATTTTAGGTCTTATTTATTGGGTAGATTTTTTATAGTATACACTGAAAACTCAGCAGTGACCATTATTTAAAGGAAAAAGATTCTTTTGGTAGAATCATAAGGTGAGTGAACTTCCTGTTAGAATTTAATTGCGAAATCAAAAATTGCTCCTGGAAGGAGAATTTTGTAGCAGATTATTTATCAAGGCTCAAAAAGGAATTATATTTAGCTACACTTAAATATTTTACGGCTCCTATCAATGTTTCTCTTGAAGAAATTAAGAACTACTTAATAAGTGTTTTAAGTGAGGGGACAAAAAACAATAAATGGTTTAGGAGACAGGTTAAAATTTTTATTATTATTAATATTAAATTATTTAAAAAAGGTTAAAGAGCTTTTTTTGGTGCTCGATAATATCCTGTAGCTGTTTAAAAATTAATATTGTTGCATGATGAACAAGGGCATCTGGCATTCCGATCAGTTTGGGCTTGGGATCAAGAGAGATACTGGCGGCAAAAGATATACTCAGAGGTTAAGAATTACAATAAGAGTTGTCAAAGATGCCAAGAATTTGCATCACAGTTACCTATATACAAATTTTATGGACGTTCTCCAATAAGTATTATATTTAGAGAATATTAAAAATATTACTTAGGACCGTTTCCGGTGTAAAAAATAGGGAATAGATATGTACTTACCATGTTTGAAGTGATAACTGGGTTTCCATATTCCGAGGCAACTACTGATACAACCGCAGTGTCCGCGATTCAAGTACTTTTCAAATCCAATTTCATATTTGAAGCAGTTAGTAGAATAACAGAAGATAGAGGCACTTCGTTTACATCAAATAAATTTAATGATTATTGTAATAATAATAATAATATAAATTTGTTACTTGCATTTCAGCCTGAATGGACAGGCGCAGTAGAAAAGTTAAATTTTACTTTTAGGTATAGTGATACAAATAGCATTATACATTAAATAGACCATTTTTATACCTATTTAAATAAAATTATATTTTCTCTGAAAACGACAGTACAGGATAATTGAAAAAATACCCATAGTCTATGTTTCAATGTCCATAGTTTATTTTTTATATCCGAATTTAAATTTTTAAACCCATTAAATATCTTTCAGCCAAAAAATTTAAAATAATAATAACCATCAATCTTTAAGAAAATAAAATTAGTAGATTCACTTTAAGTATTTTTTGCTTACAAATTAAGAAAATATACTTATTAGGTTTGTTTTCATATTTTATAGATACCCGATAGAGCACTTTAAAATTTTTTCAAGCTAATCTAAATCATTTTTATCCGAGGAACAAAATATTTTAATTTTATATCTAAGGTTTTTTTTCCTGACCAAATAATTACCAGCTTACTATTGCTGATTTACTTTCATTTTTAAAATTTTATACTTGTTTTATTTTTCTATATAGGAATTATTTAACTTATTTTAATTCCTTTCACATCCTCTTATTTATTAATACTTAAAATCATAATTTTTCTATTAAACTATACTATATTATTGTCTAAATTTTTTATTAGATGAGCCTATACTCTTTTTCAAAAGATTAGACACCTTATTTCCATCGAAACTGGCATTTTATCCATATCGACTAACGATATACTCGAAAAGAACTAAATAATTTATCGATTCAGAATTTAAAATCCATTAT
>LSSN01000588.1:0-10069 GCA_001970855.1 Smittium culicis | reverse complement strand
AAAAAAAAAAAAAAAAAAACATAATTAATTTAAAGAGATAAAAATGAATAATGAGACAAGTGAAAGAGTGAAAGAGTGAAAGAAATTTATTAGATCAGGGAGAGGGTTGAGATATGAGTAGGCGATAGTAAGTGAAGAAAATTTAGTTTAGATTGAGGCCGGATTTCATGGAGTTTATTAGGCTGGAGATATCGTCGTCTAATTCTTCTGCGGCAGATTTTCGTCTTGTTGTGGTGTCATATGCGGCTTGTGTAGGTAAACCCAAGGTGGCACTGTGTTGTTTTTTGTCATCGGTTAGTGGTGCAGTTGCGGTGTTAGAGTTGTGTTTAGTTGGAGCAGCGTCTTCGGCGATATCAGCGGTCTTGGTGTCAGATGATGTATGCTCGACCTTTTGTGGAGCTGAATCGACTTTCATATGTGTAGCTTCAGGTTCTGGAACTACAGAAGAAGCTTCTTCGGCTGATGTAGTATTTTTAGATTCAACTTTTTCTTCGGCAGGTTTATCTTGAACTTTATTCTCTTCTTCTTTGTCTTCGTCTTCGTCCTCATCATCCTCGTCATCTTCTTCGTCATCGTCATCTTCTTCGTCATCGTCATCTTCTTCGTCAGACGTCAAGTCTTCCATATCGGATAGAGACCCTAAAACATCTTCGCTCGAATTGTTTAAGAGGGCTATTTTGATTTTTTCAATAACTGGGCTTTCGGCTTTGAATCTGTTTCCGTTTAGTTCGAGAGCTTCAAGGTGTTTAAGTTGGCCAATGACTTCAGATAAGACTTCAATACCGTCTTGTTCAATTTCATTGTATTGTAATTGGAGTTTTTTAAGGTTGGGGTTATTTTTTAAGGCGGCAGCAACGATGGGGCCACCTTTGCTGGATAATAAGCAGTCATTGACGTTTAGAATTTCAAGCTTCTTCCAGTTTGGTAGGGCTTCAGCAAGGGCCTTTGATCCGGCCAAAGTGAAGGTGTTATCCTGCAAGTCCAGGTGGTCCAAATTTACATTTTCGGACAGACCTTTCATTAAGGTTTCAATACCTTCTGGGCGGATACCATTTTGGGGGACTCTGAATGAGGTTAAAGTTTTTAGTTTAGAGAGCATTTCACTCATAGCAGCAGAGGAGCCATTTTCCAAGCGGTTTCTACCCATAACAATGATTCGAAGGTTAGACTCAATTCCGCTAGCAGAGTGTCTATCGTGGCGTTCCATGAAAGCTTTTGCTATAGTTTGACCACCTTGGATACCTAAACCGTTGTTGTTGAGATACAACTCTTCCAAAGAATTGTTATTTGAAAGAAAATCGAACATAGATTCAGCACCTACAGGGCCAAAAGCATTGTCAGACAGACTCAAAGATTTTAAGTTTGGAAGTTCAGTTAACGAGTCACAAAGGATTTTGACAGACTCTTTGACATCTTCTCTAAGTCTTCCGGTGAATATGTCGCTAAAGTTAGCAATCTAGTTTATGAATTAAAATAAATTTGTTAATTTATTCCAAAAAAAATAAAAATAAAGGCTAAACACTCTTGGAATATTTGAAAGGAAGTTTTTTAAATTAATATCAAGATAAAAAAAATTATTTTTCTATGCGAGAAGTGATTTAAAGTACCTGTAGTTGCAGTTTTTCAGGTAAGACGGTAGCGAGTTCTTTAGCGGCTTCAGAGCCGATGGTGTTACCACTAAGGATGATTTCAGTAAGGTTTTCGTGGTTTTTTATTTGCTCGACGTATTCTTTTATGTCTTCGGCGGTGGTTAGCTTCAGGCCTTTACCTTCTATTGAGAAAACGTTGTTTGCAGCCATTTTTCTAAGACGAAACACAAAACAAAAAGCAGGGATAAAAATAAACTGAAAGTAAAAGTTTAAGATTATTTATTGAGGATGGGGGGGGAGGGGGAATTAGTATATAACACATGCGAGTACATTGTTATGTTTACTGATCTGGCGAGTAAATAGTATAAATAGAAAGGGTATAGGTAAGAATAAATGTAGTTACTTTGAATCAGTTGTGGGTAGTTGTGTTTAAATAGATTAGAGATTCCTTGAGCGTTTGTGGGTTTGAGGGTTAATTCTATAGCGTTAACGACGAGTAGATAATCTACAGAGGAATAGCTTCTTTTTTTTTTTAGGAGTTACGAAAAGGCTATAAACCAAATAAGTCCGAAAATGAACTAATGAACCTTATCTACCACGATTAAAAACTATAAAAAAAAAAAAAAGATTAGCATAATCGACCCCACTTTGCTTTGTAATTATGCCATTTTCAAACTGCGAATCTCAGCCAATTGGTAACCTATTAATTAAATTAATATCAGAATTCAAAATATTATTGGCATACATAAATTATGCAGTAAATAATATTTGTGTATAAAAACTCCTTCCAATAATTATTGATCGAATTTTTTAATGCTGAAATATCAGATTTTATGGTCTGGCCAATAATTCAACAGATTCTCATATGTGTATACAGTGCTAGCGAATCATTGATGATCTAATTTAGCATGTAAAAGTTTAACACCAAACGTATTTTTCTATAATCATCATCTACTCGTCTAGCTGTTTTTTTTATTTTTTTAGTTGCTAACTTATTCGCTCGAGAAGATCTTTAATCCACGCTATTTAATTTGTGACTAAATTCTATTGGTTGAATCAATTTGATGAATCACTACTGAATAATTATTGGAAGATAATGAGAAGGGCTTGATATGATTTGGTGTATTGGTTTAAATAGATTCGACTAAATTTAATTAGATGAAAATAGAACAAAATTTATATGTGGTATAACCGTTCATTTTATCTGAGCTAGTTTTTGCAATTGAGAAAGCTTCACTGAATTATATTTTGGTGGTTTTTATAAGAGAACAGAAGCACTACAGATACGCTACATTCAAATGTACTTAGCAAGTGCAGCATATCCGCAACACTGCGCAAACACTATCAGAGCGACACTTTCGGTACCAAACTTATTGATGTTTGTATCAAGTTTAAAGGATCAGTTATTGTTTGTATTCTTAGCGACAGAGTTTATTTCTACTGCGTAGAAAAACTGACTTGCATGAGCGCTGAAATATAAGGGAGTAATTTTTTTTTCAATTTCAGGCAATATTATGCTAGAGGAATTTCAGTGAAGTTGCTAAGCAGAATTGGATGTTTAGACTAGGATATCAGCAATCAGCGTTTTTTCCGGCCAAGTGACTTTTAGTTTTTTTCTGTTTTGTTTAAAGCTAATTTTGCAGGCTTCGTGTGTTAACAAAAGCGCAAATGATCTAAACTATTAGAATTGCCCATGCTTCTTGCTTAAGCTCTATTTCGTATAGATAAGATTGCTATTAGCTCTTGATTCAAGCTCGTGTTTTATAGTCGCTTACGTGTTTGCAATTGACTTTTAGAGGCTTGTTAAATTGGCAGCTTTTGAGGAGCATCTTTTGGCTAACAAACCTGTCTTTTTTCTGTGTAGCAATAAATAATACATATATAATGCATATGTGCCTAAAAGGGGAAAACTGGTTGACCCTTTGATTGTATATACCTGCGACTTTTACTCCATTCCCCTTTCCCTTTAAAAAATTTTTTTGATTGTGCACTGTTAATAATCACCAGATTATTTTTACTTTAACTTTATTGAGGTTGGAGGCGAGCGAAGGATTTTCATTACACGGCCAAGAAATAGGCGCTTTTATTTTAGGATATTCATTTAGTAGTTCAACTTTGTCCACGTGAGCGCATATTTTGAGCATTTAAACACACCTTTGATTCTCAAACTCATTTAGCCTTTTGTGTCAAACTGAAAAAAATTAAAAAAGATTAACACCAGTTTCCTTTTAATACATTTTCAAAGATAATATTCGGTGTCATTTTTTTTTTTTGCAAAGTCATGTGAACAAATAAACGCCAACAGAAGCAAATGCGTCACGCGGACAAAAGGCCAATAAATTGGTGCTGCTTCAATATGCTCATACATTCCTTCCTTCCACTAACCAGCAGCGCAATACAACTTTACTTGGCTATACAGGGCTATAGACCACATGATACAACCCTGAATTTGGCTTTAGTTTAGAGCTAATATTAGACTGCTTTATTTTTAGATTTACTTTTTAGTTTTTGATGAAACTAAATTGCTTCACTGCTACTTGATTAGGCTCTACTTCAACCTCCCATCTGGCTTCTTACTAGCAAAAATAAAAATGCGATGAATTAATATTCTCACCAGAATTGAACTGGCTTTTTGGAAGGCAACGTTAAAAATCCATATCAAATAAGCCAAACAATTAAATTTTAATCCAAGAAAAACCAGATAAATAAAGCGACCTATACGTATGGAATGAAAAATGAAAAGTATGCTGATTTATCTGGCTTTGTTTTGCTTTGGGTGAGGCTGCTCGGTTGGATCCCCCCCCCCTCCCCAATTAAAGTAAAACAAATAAGCGAGCTAAAAAAATAAAATAATATCCCAAACATTAGGCAAGAAAAAGGCAAGCTGATGCTTATTAACTCCTATCCTCTGCGTAAGTGGCTTTACATCAACTCGGCCCTTCAGCTATAATATTATTATCATTATCATTTTGCCAATAAAACTAAACATACGTAAAGTGGATAAACACACAGCGCTCATTCTTTTCTTCCGAAAAATATCGCCATACGTACCTATAGATTTAATGTTTATTTTTGTCTCATATTATACACAAACAGGAGATGTAAAGTCAGCTAGCCATTAGTAAGACTATATTACAAAATACGGGGTTTGATGTTTTATAGCCTGATTCTCACTACTCTATAACATCCATTTTATTTAAATTTGGATTCGACTAGCTCATAAACTCCCTTATTCTAAAGTATAAATACTTTGCCAGTCCCTCAGTATACCTTCTAATTGAAACATAATTCTTTTTTTTATTAACTAAAAAAACTAAATAAACCACAAATAATAGTAAACTTTTTAAAAGTTTAATGTACTAACAATATACGCTTATTATCATAACCTAAACCCTTCCTCTCCTCACCCTAATAAAATGACCTCTACAGCACAAAATGTTTCGCCGTACACCGCATCAAAGCCAAGAGCTTTTGCTGAGGACTACGTAGACGAAGTTAACGGTGTCCACCTGTGTACAAAAAACTGCGACCTGTACCCCTTAAGAATGAGAAATGCCATAAATCACGATACCAGCGCTGATGTAAACCAAAAAATCCCTAATTGCAATGACTGTATCACTGCTTTCGAATTCAAGCACCAAAAAACTTACTTTTAAAAAACTCTCCATCCCCACCCACCCATTCTTTTTATTCTACTTTCCTCGCCCACCGCCCGCACCTTTTTAATTATCGCAATGGTTAAAAATATTCCAAGATTTTACCCTTATTTTTAATATATATATAGTCGCTAATGTATTTTTATCAACAATAAAATATCTATTAAATTACTTCCTACTAAAAATTTTTTTTTTACGTTTTTTGCTCTTCTAGTGGTTTGGTCCTCTTTTATTTATTTGATTATGTCTCTCTAACTAATACAATCCTCGTACTTTGATATTTTATGGAGAAAAATACTGATATTATTAATAAATAGATAAATAAATACAAATAAAAACATCAAGCTAGTATGTGCATTTTTGATATTATTTTCTCAAGTTGTATGATTTAGATATAATTTATTTCTACAAAAAAATAAGGGGGGGGGGGTATGTGTGGAGTTGATGGAGAGAGGTCATACCAATAGTACGAATATAATTTTTAAAAAAAAAAAAAAAAAATTCAATATAAATGGCGATAAGAAAGGTAAGTATACATTGTTCATACTTAATAAAAAATTTAATGGGGGTGGGGGGAGAGAGGAGAGGGCGGATAGTGCAGTTGCTGATTTAAGGTCAAAGATCATTATTTGGTCAAGTATCGTAACAGCCAGTTTCCGGGCTTCTTTGCTTTTCCAGTAGCTACATCGTCGATATGTTTCAGCAGCTTCGGGTAGTAATCGGGCTCAAACTTCGAGTTCGTGTACTCTTTTGATAGCGGGTACTTGTTGAACGCCTCGTTGCTAAGGATCTTTTCAAGCGCCGCCGCCTGCAACTTGCCCTTTTCCACGCGCGACTCAAGCTCATCTTTCGTCATGTCGGGAGTATACACAAGCTGATCTTGCGCGTACTCTTTTAAAGACAACCCTATATAATGGTTAGGCCGCAATCTATCCACCGGCCATTTCTTGATTATCTTCCTGTACCTACTGTTTAGCAGCTTCAGCTCGTTCACCAGATTGTTCATATCGTGTTATCGCTAAATGTAATTATGGCGCACTAAATATATATTTTAAAAGATCGAAATCAAAGAGCCTTAAAGGGTTACTTTTTTTATTCTTTTCTAAGCTCTTGATTCTATTCTCAATTGAAATTTTCTAAAAAAAAAATAAAAAAAAAAAGCTATCGGCCTATTTCTGCCCTTTTAACTCTTAGTTTGTACACTTAATAAATTAAAAATATATTTGAATTTTTTTTTTCATACGTTTTTTCTTGGTTCACAAAATAGCTAATCAATTTGCTGAAATCGCATTTAAGATGATAATGTTTATACGTTAGCGAAATTGATTAAGCTTTTATCCAATGATCATCATTATTCACAATAATATATGTTATTGGTCAATTAAATGATTTGCTGCGCTAAATATCATTGGTTTACTTTCTGGAATGGTACCATTTTAGAAGACTGTTTTTTTTTTTAAAAAGACCAAGAAGCTAAAATTAACCATAGTTCTGGCTCGACTTATATTTACCCATGACATCCTATCTAAGCATTTATAAAATAAAGCTACCAACCATTTCAGTATCAGCACACTAATAAACTAGCATCAATTTCTCTATATTAGCCAAATCTCATAATTGTATCTAGCTAACTGCTTTTAAGTTTAAAACTCTCAGTATCATACCAATTTCCATAAAAAAGTACGTGGCTGATATTTGCTCAATATATTTTCTTATTGCTATTGAAGGGTGTATTCTATAATATTAACGTAAAAATATACATCTCAAAGTAACAGATTAAAAAAATCAAGCCAACCCTTACATATCTCCTTAAAGTTTATATTTAAAATAACGCTATAAATGGTCTAAATTTTCATCTGAATTATCTAGATAACTTAAATGATACAATTTAAAGCGAAACATATTAAAGTAGTCTATTTACAAGGATATTTAATTATAAGCGAAAATGTCAATACTAAAGCTATTTAACATTTTTTATAATAAAACGCAATTAATTTGTAGTAGAAAAAAAATAAATTGAGAAGCGTTGAGGAGGTATGCATGAAGATATGATTTATGTATTTATTTTTTTCTGATGTGTAGTGTGCTGGTCCTTCCTCTTGCTCCTGTTGTCGTTCGAGAAGAAGTGCTTGAAGAAGCACGACCCCTTAGTATTCTTCCTCGACCTCGACCACGACCCGCCAAAGCTAAGTTAAATAATTTTTTAAGAGAAATAAATATGTTAACTGTTAACATGATTTATAAAATATTAAGGTATAGCTCGTATTATCAGTAGCATTTAAAAAAAAATTAAAAATTTTAGTGAAATTCATGAAATTACAAGGATGCGAGGGAGGTTTGGCTTTTTCAAGAGCGATTCTTTTTTGCTCGGCTTCTATCTGCTCTCTCTCTATCCTTTGTCTTTCTAGTTCTAACTGGATCACCCGCGCCTCTTCCTCTTGCCGTTTCCGTTCCTCCTCCTCTTCAATCAGCCTCCGCAATCTATCCTTATCCTAAAGTTTAGACAATAAATTATATGCATTAATTTACTATTATATAAAAAAAAAAGATCCTACACTAAATTACTGTACGCTATTTAAACTGATAGCTAAATTACCGAAGATCCACCCATCCATTCAGGTGTAGAGGAAATGTTGTAGTTTAAAGTTGTTTGTGCCATAATCCCAGTCCATACATCAAGAAGCTTAGAAGTTTGTTCAACGTTTTCACAAAAATACTATATTTTTTTAAAAGTTAAATTTACTGTTTAATTGTTCTAACAGAACTAAAAACAAACTCGATTATTTTAGGAACTAACCTTTACTTGGCCCTTGAAATTTTCTAACGAATCTATTATTTTTTTGAACGATTTATTTGCCGCTTGAAGCTGCTCGAGTTCGCCTTGAGGTACCTCCATTATTATTACACAAGTTTTTCTTTATTAGTTAGATTTGCTTTACTGAATTCGTTTTCAAATTACCATCTGCTCTTTCGATATAAATATACTTTAATATCACAAGGGGGAAATTTTGTTTTTTCTTTATTTAAATCTAAAATGTGGTATATTATGCTATTAAAATTAATGTTGAGATTAAAAAAGAGCAAGTAATTAGTTATTCTCTAATTATGACTATGATGATGTTCAGGAATTAAGTTGTGAAAAATCAAATAAATTAGTACCACAATTAAACCAAAAAGAAAAATTTAAAAGAAAATAAACAATCAAACAAATGTATTTTTTATTGTAAACACTAATCTATAAATCGATTGGTCATCTGGGTTTAATGTTATATTTATAGCAAATGATACTCTAATTTATGCTTAGAAGAATATTTACTATAAAGTTTACACCATATTCACTATAAGCTGTAGAATCAATTAAAAGTATAGCTCCAAGTTTCTGCCAATTTTGACTGAATATATTTAGACTGAACAAATAGCATGATATATATAATCTTTTCAATTAACGTTGTATAATATCCATACAATCTATCCCTAACCTATATATTATTAATAATTAATATGTATATCCATGGTTTCGACGATGTTTTTGTAATTAAGCGTTTTACTAGTTCAAATAAATAGAAAAAACAATTTTTTGTTGAAAAAAAAATCTGTCTAGTTTAGTTTTATTTTAAAATGAGTAATTTATCATGAAATTATATATATCAACACATGCTAAACCAGTTTTAATTCCATAGTATCAGGGATTTATGGCTTGTTAAACTATTTATTACTAAATACATAATTTTAAATAGAAATTTTTAAATAGAAATATCAATTTTTCTACGTTATACTTGTAAAATATACAAACTTATAATAATAAATTTATTTAATACCAGCCTATTTATATATATATCAATTTAATTAATACTTGTGAAAAAGACATCTTTTATGAAAATAATGTTTTTTATGTCTACTGAAACAACAACATCTTATACGAGTTATTTACACAATTAATATTTCTACTGCTGAAACAAATGATATCCATTTCATTTATTTTTTCTATATTGTTATAAATGTAAAATGATAATGGCTAACAAAATATTCTATAAACAACAGCCACAGTTTAATCCATTAACACAAGTTTAAACTGAGTGATCAAAATAATAGCTGGTTCAAATTATGTACACCATTAATTATTATTGCTCTGCTCTATATCCAGGCAAGAAGATAATTAACGATGAGCGTATAATAATATCTCTATTTTTCAAAATAAAGTATACTGCCTGTACATAACTACAATTTTCTTTTTTAGGGATTTTATTTTTCATTATTAATCAGTATACTGTTAACTATATTTAATAAATTCAGGAAACATCGAACTTTTAATTTCCATAACTATCCATCAGCTAATTATCCATTTATATTTTCTCTGGTTGGAATACCATCTTTAAGTTTGGTTATCGAATGTAAATAAAGTATTTGAAATATACTTGAAAAAATATAATTAGAAAATTAGATATCCAGCCCATTCAAACCCTATTTCTTTCTTTTTTTATGAGCTTATATTAGTAGCCGTAGTCATTATTACGCTATAGATATCAGCAGCTGATTATATTTTCAAATACAATTCTATGCTTTGGCCTCTGTCTCATTCTTTGAAAATCAAGTCTGATTAGAGCAGAGAATAATTAGACCAATGAATGCTATTTGAAACATTTTTAGCCAATAATCATACTTTTAGACTAATCAGTAATTTTTTATTGATATTAGAGATTAGAATACCCAATAATCTGTTTTGATTAAGAGATCATATTTATTTGATTGATGTATTAATGTTGACTACACTTTTTATAAAAAAAAAATAAAAAGACTTTTGCTACTAATCTAGGCTTAAATCAA
>LSSN01000585.1:0-12483 GCA_001970855.1 Smittium culicis | reverse complement strand
TTTTTATTTCGTCAATTTTTATATCAGAATCAAAAAAAATTTATATATAGGATTTATTTTAAATTTGATTTTCTAGTAGAAAATTCTGATTATCTACGCTAATTTTGCACTTTTTAAAAAGATTCGTATAAATGTTACGAAATCGTTCAAATAATTTGCTGGTTTTATTTTTAATTTCCCTTTGGAGTTCATATAGTTTATTTTATTTCTCTTGTCGGGACCTCTATATCCATAGATTTTTATTTAATCTTCTTAATTACATTAATGTAAAACTAATAATAAAATAAGTGCAGTGACGCTTCTTAAATTCAAAATAAATCTAAATTATAATATGATGATTAAAATAGAGATTTAAATGATAAGTTTTTAGGAATGAGGAAAAACATCATCAGGTAAAATACCCAATTCTTATACTTTATACTTTTTATAGATACTTAATTTTATCTTTTATATTTTTTTCTTATTATTATACATCTTTTGCGTAAATGTTTCAGGGTTGTTTTATTGCTTACCTCTGAAACATTATATAATAGGGATCGCCGATACTACGATACTAAAACTCTCTCAATTGGTGGTTTCGCTTGAGTCAATTGCTTGCTTTGACTAAACATGGTTTTACTGGGTAGTAATTGTGATATTTTATTAAAATTTGTATTTTTTGCTTAAGAAATATTTTCCATTTTTTTTTTTATTGTAATCTTTGTTTTATGGACTTCTATTTTATAAAATAAACTATCAAAAAGATGAGCAAATTTTGTTCTTTGTATTTTTAAGTTAGGTGATTTATTTTATTTGTTTATTTTAAAAATTTAATTTTTGTTATCTTATTTAATACATTTATTAATTATCAACGAGGAGGTTTCATAAAATACCACCTGTTTGACTTTATATATGGGTGATTCTGAACAAAGAAAGCACTATGTTGCAACTTAGTATTATTGGCCTGAATACTCATCAATTTTATAAATTATTGGAGGAATTGAAAAGTCATTTTGTTTTTTCTGTTTGTTTATATCATTTTAAAAGCTTTATTTGCTAAAAGTAACTATAATTTTTTTACTGGGTCATAATTAAATATCAACTTTTTTATACTGAAGCTCGAAATGTCTAAAAGCGCTCCCTTCATAAAGAACCCACCATAGATTGAACTTGCAACATGGATTACACAATATTAATCATAATTGCATTAATTCACATTATAGTGTTAATATAAGTTTAATATTCTATTTGTTTTAGATCGATCGAGATCAGCAACTAGATGCTGCTGACTGCCCCCGTAGATAAATAAAGTTTCTTGTTTACTCATTTCCCTTTTACTTATACTAATTTTCATTATAGTATTTAAGCCCATTTCCGCGAACTTGCTAGTATTACTTCAATGCTGGTTCACCTCTTTTTTTTTTTTTTTTCTCACAGAGAGTTCATTAAATTAATTTAAAGTATACAAAAGACTAATAAAAAATATTTAATAAGTTAAAAGAAATATTACAAAAATAATTTTTCAACCGACCCCCCTTCGCCGCTCTAGCAGCTCCATACCCACTGGGCATTGGTTCAAGCGAGCTAGTTCACCTCTGTGGCACTTATTATCAACTATATTATACTATGAGATTTAGTCAATCGTAAAAATTATTAACTTTAGCTTGGTTAATTATTTCTTCACATCTGTGGATCGTTAATTACTAACGTTCGCTATTTACTGGCGGGTTGTTATTTAATATTAAAAAACATTCAGTATTTTTCTGAAACACAAATTTTTTCAGCTTACTAATCATAATTTATTCTACTTTATTTTATTTTATTCTGAAATTTTATTCACTTGAATATTCATTTTTTTCGAGGCATAAATAAAAAGCCCACTTTAATCCAGTAAAAAAATGTATTTTTTTTACTCTTTTTCTTTTCTTTTCTTTTTTTTTTTTTTTCGGGATATCCATTAGATTATAAATACCTTTTTCATTGATAAAAGCTAAAACTAAATTATAAAATTAAACATCACTCTTTTATTTGAAATTACACTTTTATTTTCTTTTATTTAAATTTCAGTCTATTTTATCCTTTAAATCAAGCCTAACTGTTATTTGGTTTTAACTTCAAACGTTATTATGTCAATCTTTATATCCTATTATAAATTATAACTATTACTTTTACAATATTTAGCCGATTTTTTATTCTTATCTCTCCGCTTTTTGTTAGCGATAAATTGAATAAAATACACTAAATTTCAACACTTTGACACATAGCTATACAATTATTAAATTTCTAAATTGATAACCTATTAACTCTTTCCCGTCCAACACCCTTTAAAAAAATCAAATTAATGATTCGTTTATGATTTATAAGCAAGTTTATTATTTGTTATTAATTTACATTATACCAATACTTCTTAAAGCCTCAGAATTAAAGTAATTTAATTGAGCGCTGTTGGCTATATCTGGTTGGTCTAAAATATTCTACCACTCGGGAAAGGGTTAAAATAGCCTAGACTTTCATCAGACAAGTCACTCTTTTACGCTTAGCACTATAACATTTTTTCTAATCTCACCATTGGCTAGTACCAACACCACTTGATTATTAAGTTAACCTAGCTGGTTTCGCAAAGTCGGCTAGGCTTTTCCTATCACCTTGAAGCTATTCCACATTTCATTGTTATCTAAAAAATTTTTTACCCCATATTTGCCAATGGCTGAAGATGTAACCTATTATCATTATAACAGATAAAACACTTTATGACTTTTTTGGGAAAAGGAATTCTAATCATAAAATTAGCGTAAGAATATAATTTGCAATATTCCATCATTTTAGCCTATTGTTTCAGCCCTTTAGGTAAGATTATATATAGCTTTTTAATAATTACCACATCTTTATTCAGTGTGATGATCATATACTATTTTAGAAATTGTGCACCAGTTATACACGAGATAAACAGCTTGACGGAAATTGTATTCTTATAAATATTATTTGCCATATTGATTAATATGTAGTTATTGGCGAAAAAAGATAATTTATTTGATATTATCATCAAATAGAGCTTGAGAATAAAATTAACGCTTTTAAATTAGTTATTATTAATAAAAATAATCTAGCTTGAAGTAATCTCTCATATATGGGAAATTATTTCGAGTAGCGGAACTTTTCCCATTAAGCTTTTCCTAATTTAAATCGTTACTTATATTTTTGAATGTTGCTATATTGCCATTGAATGGTTTATCTAGTCAGCCAATAATTTCACCTAATACAAGTAAGCAAATAGGATTTCAAAGAAAAAAAAATTCCGCTTCTCCTAAGAATATCCCATATGGATAGTTTTTTTTTTTTTAAAGAGCGGAATTTATTTCACTAATACTTTTATTGGTATAGTTTATTAGATAAAGCCATTAGATGTGTCAGATAATATATTTGATTGAAATTTACATTAAGGGAATGTAGGGTGAAAAATAACCTAGCGAGTAAAAAAAAAATAAAAGAAAAAGCATCGCCTTTCAAAATAATCCTCCATATAAATTCGATAAAATCTGTCGTGATAATCAAAACTTTTACCATTTCATATGTAGTAGACTTTTTTGATAATCGAGTTCCAGCAAATTATATTTAATATTAAAATTTAAATCCGAGATTTATCCAGGAGTTGGTTCACTTTAGAGACTATACAGCAAACAATAAATTTACATATAACTAATATACTAATCAATAAATTTATATTTTTAATTGTAAGGACACGGAGGAGTTGGAGAAAAAAGCTGTCTAAATTCCACAAATGATTGAAATTATTTTTTATTCGATATAAAGGAAAATATATACCCAATTGGTGGCGAAACTTTTACTTTTATTATCACTATTTAATTACATAAACCTTATTTGTTTATTTTTTATTTTTAGCGCCAAATAAAAATATTTCTACGAAATGAGAAAATTAATGGGTTTGACGTTTATATCATGAGCTTTAATTAAAACTAACAAATTTTTTATCCATCGGAATTTATAAGCGTATTTATTATTTGAAATTTTATTATAATAATCCAATGGATATTCAAGCTTGGAATATTATTTTATTTATTTAGTTTACTTTGATAGATTTGGTATATTAAAAACAGCCCACTGCAGATGAAAGGCTTAAAAGTGATAATGCTTTAAATAGAAAACAGATTCGTGTTGCTGCATCCGATAGTTTATATTCTTTATAAATCCTTTACTGGGCGATAGATTGGTTGTGATCACTAAATATATCCAATTGAGATTAATAAAAATATTAATTTACGATGTTCATTGATTTATTGGTATTTTTATATCAACAGCAAATAATATAACTAATTTTAAATCATATTCGAATCAATTTACCCGATTTATACAAAGTTTTGCGTGGAAAAGGAATAAAAAAAAATACACAATTCCAAAATTGTTCGTTTATGGTAGTTGAGCTTTTTAGATGTAATTAGAAGCTATATTCCATAAAAAAGTGATTATGAGCTAATTATTAATGGACGCCAATATCGAGACTATTTTGGGAATCGGTAACTTTTCAATTAAATCTGCTTTTTTCCAGATGAACTCGAGAGCTAATTTAATATTATATAACAAATTCTAAAGATTAATAAGTTAGTCCAATAATTGTATAAAGATACTATTCGCAGATGAAATAAATAAAAATAGTTCCGATTTTTAAAACAAATGCCACATATGAATTTAAACGCTAGCAAAAACCAGTTATCAAAATTCTCAAGAGGTACGAATGATACGTTTTCCTACTTTGTATTTTATACGTTAATATGCTCTTCAATTAAACAGTTTTCCACGAGCTTTAATTTTTTTATTAAAAATGCTTACCCAGGACTAATTATAATAGCGTCAATTTTATCTTTGATATTTGAATGCCTAAAAAAAGAAAAAATAAATCATATAAATTATATTAGATTTCTTTTCAAATTCTGAATTTAATAAAGCAATTATTTAATATATGCCAAATATAATTTTATCCTTTCTTTAAAACGAGGTTTTAATAAAAGTAAAAATGAGCTCTAATAACATTATAGATGTCAATATAATCGAGCCAAAGACCAAAATCAAATCATTTAAAGCCCTTAAATACGGCAAGACTTTTCATTCTTGTGGAATGTGCAGGAAAAAAAGAATTAAATGCGACGGCGAACGACCAGTATGCGGATTATGCAAAAAATTTGATAGGCTTTGTAACTATCAAGAGGTATTTACAATCAGCGAGATTTGTTCAGAAGTAAAAGGAATAAACCTGAAGCTCAATAGAATAAACAGCTTGATATCAAAAATACCCTCCAAAACTAAAGACGCTTTCAAAAAGATAAATACTGTGTCAAACCTAGAAAATAACCCAAAAAGACGTAGAAAGAATTTGAATTTAGATAAAAGAGATCCAAAATATCCTAGTGATGAATTTAAAAATATCTTGGAGCACGAGAAAAGTATTTTGGAATCTGTATTTAATAGCTCGTCTCTAGAAATAGGGAACTATGATGAAAACGAAAAATTTCCCGAAGAGATAATAGATAGAATTTTTAAAAGAACAATAGTATCTCAAGTTTTAAGTAAATCTCATTTTCTATGGAGGTTAAAGAAAAAAAATGTTCCAAACTATTTAAGATACTCCCTACTATCTTTCGGCGTAAAGCTAATAGAAAACAAATCATACTTTAAGGATCACATATATATGTGTGGCTCAATATATGCGGATAAAGCGCTCAAATTTATAGAATTAACTCCAAAGGATATTACTACTGACAAGATCTTTAGTCTAGTTCTATTAGGTATCCACTACGCTGGTATATCAGACGGCGATAAAAATGTTAGACTAACTAATTTGGCATCAACATATTCTAACATATTAAGGCTTTATGCGTTGGACTCAAAAAAGAAAGTTGAAATAAAAAATAACTTGGAAATTATTGAAGACGAATATAAAAGAAGAGTATTTTGGCTTGTGTATAACACCAAATCTGAGTTAGCGTGTGTACATGGGTTTGTAAGTTATATAAAGAAAGAGATGATATCTGTATACTTGCCGTCGGATGATTATTTTTATAATAACCATTCTTCAGATTTATATCAAAACATTGATTTTCAAAATCAAAAATTCAATCAAACAGGCGTGAAGAAAACTGATGAAATATATCTAATTTCAAAAATCCACATAGAACTGGATTTGGTGACTACATATGCAAACAGGATCAAAGTAAACCTGTTAAAAGAAAAGACCAATTATCACTCGAATTTTGAACGCTTAAACGGTAGAATAAATGAATACGAAAGGTTATATAAATCTCATTTTAGCAGATACTTTAACAGTAAAGGATCTTTCCATCCTACCGAAGTATTAAGTAAAGAAGAAATGAACGAAAAATACTATGTTTTTTTTTATTGCGGGCTGCTTTATAGGCTAGCGAGACTTATTCTTCATCAAACTGAAATTG
The DNA here is from genome assembly GCA_001970855.1 of Smittium culicis. Lineage (NCBI taxonomy): Eukaryota > Fungi > Kickxellomycota > Harpellomycetes > Harpellales > Legeriomycetaceae > Smittium > Smittium culicis. Next base: position 6,043 of record LSSN01000585.1, on the reverse strand, counting down.
TAAACTATAACTTGGAATTAATATATCTACTAAAGGCTAAAAATGCAAAATCAGTATGCGTAGAAATGTCAATTCAGATTTCAAACATTTTAAAATGGGCTACCGAATACTTTAGCTCATCGTTTTTTAGCAGCATAATATTTTATGCTTCTATTCGGTCATTGCTCGTTCTTTTAAACGCCCTTAAACTTCATGACTATCCCAAATATCATATTGTCAGATCTTCTTATTTTTTCTTATCAAACATTTTTAGCAAATATAGCCATCTCTCAGCAGATTCCTACGAATATAAAAATAAAGCTAGATACAGCCACAGCATATATTTACGAACTGTTTCGTCTAACATGAAGTATATAGAATCATTTCCTGAACTTGAAATAAGTAGGCTCACAAAGAAAGATGTTAATATTTGGTATTTAAATATAAATACATCTCATACGAGCTATTTATGTTGCTCAATAAATGTGGATTGCCCTGATTACAAATACGCTTTTATCGAAAACTGGATAAAATCTGGGTTTATACAGTCAAGAAACACTAATATATCGAAATTAATAGAAAATCATGATAAAATCAGCAATAGCAGAGATTTCAGATTTGGAAGCGAAGCGACTCCTAGCGATACTAATGCTTTGTCAAATAGATTTTTTTTTTGTGAAAACTATGATAAGAATAGTAAATATTATAATGGTAGCTCTTTTTTTGAGTTCAAATCTTTTGAGCCAGGGATTTATACGCAAAATAGATATAGCGAAGCTGGCTTATACTCAAGTATAAGCAAAAAAAGCGAAAATCAACAGCTAATTTTTGATCAAATTACACAAAAAAATAAAAATATATATAATTACACAAGTAAAGTATCAATAGCACATTTAAATTCATTCGAGCCATACTTACAAGAAGCATAAAAACTAAAGCGGAAGCTTAGAGTAGATATTATACAATTCATAATCTCATATAAGCTCTTTTGTTACATATACAATCATTTAATTATATATTACAACCTATTAAAGATTTTTACATATTTTTTTTTTATAAAGGAATTATGATATTTAATTTGATAAAAATTAATTTTTTAAACAGAATTATCAGTTATTGTTGTATTCATTAAATTTAGTTAAATCATTTATTAGAAAACTTTAATTGATTTATAAAAATATACCTGTAATACTTTTCTAGATTTAATGTTAAGTCTCTTTAATTAGTTTATAAAATCTTTTTTTAATATTGAATTTGAATTACTTAATAAGGATTTTATGTAAGCTATACCAAGTCTCGAATAAAAATATAACCAAAATTTGGATAGTATTTTAGTTATTTTTTATGTAGCTTGAAATAAATACAATTAGATTTTTATCTTTTTTTTTCTTGGGATTATTTCTTACAAAACTATATTATAACTAATTTTAAAAATTACATAACCGTTGAATTGTCTTATAATTATCCATGAATTTTGAAAATTCAATAACAAAATACTGAATATTTTTACTTTAAATTCTCAATTAAAAGATTTCTGAATTTTTTTTAATGTACCTGTTTAAATAGCATAAAATTAATTAATTCAATAATAATCTCTTGAGTTATAAAAATAGTTCTTATTTTATAAAATAATATTTTTATCTAGATCGTTAATCTCATATTCTTGTATTTATATATACTCTAATTTTTATTACATGTTATTTATACTGTTAATTTAAGATGATGATATGATTTTATTCAGAAGTCTTTACCAAAAAAGTAATAATTTATGTTTAATATAATGATTACGCTGTTTATTTGGGATTTTAAAATTAAGCACTATAACTATTGTATAAACCCAACTCTTTTCAGAGTTGATTTAAAATATTTTTTTTATTTTAAAAGAACGTTAAATAAGCCATATTAAAAACCTATTTTTTTTTAGATTTTGATTAATTTTAACTGCTTCTTTATTATTTGCCAGGTCAGTCATTCATTCCCACTTATGGGTAGGAACCTATTTTTTTATTAATCCTATTAGATTTAGGCTCTGAATAGCAGCTCAACGATCTCAATTAATTCAATTTTGTTGGTACGAGCTTAATTACATGACTGCTTGCAACTTCAGTCTTCCAGCCTACTTGAAGAAATGCGTGGATGGGTCTTTAGGTTGGTAGATTGATCCCATTTCCCTTTGGGTACGCAGCCGGTAGACCAGCAGAGGAATTTATTAGTATTAGAATATTAATTTTTTTATGCCTTGCACCAACTTTACTATTTATTTTAGTTTACTTTTCCGCATAGTTTCTTTTGTTATTATCGTACCAATAAGATTCAGAGATTAAAAAAAAGTTTCTTTAATATTTTTTGTTATTCATATTTATTTTGTAATGGAAAATTCAAACATTTAGAAAAAATATATTTGTTTGGTAGCATTGAAGTACGTTATTTTTTAAAGTAAAGCTTATAATTTCTATTTAATATAAATATTAATTTATTTGAATACTTTCTACAAGTAAAAAAATGATTACCATTTTAATAAAAGATTAAACATTTTATAAAATAAATTTAAAATAAATTTTTAGCACAACATTTATTAAGCTAAATATTTTTAAAAAATTTATAATCTTTATCTTTTAGTACTATCATTTAATAAAAAATCTAGTTGCTAGAAAGGTTATATATCTTTTCTGTAGATAAAGCCATTACAATTTTTTATCGTTAAAAAAATGATCAAACTCGATACAAATAACTATCATTAACATTGCTTTTAGTTTTAATTTATACAGCTTTTGATTTTGTCGAATAGAAAATTTTTTAAATGATTTCATAAGTACATTCATAAAAACGAAATATAATACGTGGCAAATTACCAAAAATTGAAATATTTTATGACAAGAATTCAGTTTAAGATTAGCGAAAGAAATTATATAAAAAAAAAGGAAAAACTAAAAAAAAATAAATATTTCACTTTATTATTGATTCCTTTCGAAAAGATTTCCTGAGCGTCTAATAGGAATTTCTTATTAGGTTTATTTTTTTTATAAAATTTACTGGGTGATAAATACTAATTAAAAAGATTGAGAAAAGTTGTATCAGAAAAATTTATGCTTTTTATTAAAGCCTGTAACTAAAAAAGCATGATTGAAATTTTTTTGTTTATTATGTGCTCCGGTTTGTAATCCAAATATAATATTATATTAATTACTGACCTATAAAATTTTTGTTTGTAAATAGTGGTGATTAGTCAAGGTATAATTTGCATTAGTTTACAAATGCTTAATATATAAAAAACAATATACAAATCTTATTTGTACACCCTGTTTTATTAATTAGCTCATGTTACACAGATTATTACTAGTTAACCCCAACACTCTTTTAATACTCATTTTACTATTTGCACTCATTAATAAAACTAGCACTATTAAAATATCACGATTATCTTATACAGGTTAGATTTCGTATATGAGCGATTATTTTGACGAGTGAAACTATTCCTATTAATAATTTCCTACTCAATAAATTTACTTGTGTTTATAAATCTTTTTAGATAATTATCTTAGAATGTAATATTTGATACAGCGAATAGCTATACCTAATTGACGTAAGCAAATAGAATTTTCAAGAAAAGTTATTCCGCCTCTCCTAATAATATACCATATATTTCTTTTAGTAGCTTGTGGAAGCAAGCTATGACATTTTTTTAGGAAGGCTCAATTTGAACACTAACAAAAAATTATTAGAAATTTTACAAAAATTAAAAAAATGAATAAAAAATTATTTCTCCTAAAATACCGCCGCCTCCCCACCTCTCAGCCACCGTAGCAGCTCTAGAGCTTTATAACTTTTGGTAATATGGCTCATTGCAGATTCTAGACCTTTTAACCCTTTCCCGTCCAACACTCTTTAAAAAAATCAATTTTATGATTCGTTTATGGTTAATAAGCAAATTAATTATTTGTTGTTTTAATACAATAAACTAATAACCATTAAAGCTTCGGAATTTTATAGAGTAATTATACACAATTGGCTATATTTGGTAGATCAAAAATGGTCTACCGCTCGTGAAAGGGTTAATCAATAATATTGTTCGTTGAATTTTACAAACTTAATCATATGCTTTTTATACAAATTAAAATGGTAAAATGCTTTTTTTGTTATAATTATACTAACAATTTTATAAATGAAATAACTTCCATAGAAATATTTTATATTTTAATATTTACACTTATAAACATGAAAGTTTTATTGACAGTGTTTTTTTTTGATAATACAATATTATTAATAAGTCAGCTGAAATAGGTTTCATATAATTAATGTTTATTTTTGTACATTGAATTATTGAGAGATAAATTATAGTAATATTGAAATATCCAGGTTAATTCTGCCAGTGGCTATTAAATAGTAGCTATTCAAAAAAAAAAAAAGCAAGGAATAACAAGAAAAATCAATTTAAATCACAAATAAAATGAATTTATAATCAAATTGAAGACCTAATAAACAGGACTGAGCCAGTATACATTTTTCTGACCATTTAATAATAAAAAAAAACTACGACTGATGCTTTAATTTTGCGCTTGAAAGATTAAACTTTTTTAAAAAATTCATTTATGTGTTTATAAATTTATTGCTAAGGATTATTAATATTTCTCTATTAATACAAATAATAAAAATATGAGATATTGTATTATTTTTACGAGATTTTATTGGTACGATAACAATAATAGAAAATACGCGGTAAATAAACTAAGATAGAAATTCAGTGATGAGATATTGTAGAAATTTATATATTTTGGTTAGTTATTTTTCAAACTTTGTAATAAAATTAAGTTTGTGATTAGCTATTCAAATACAGGCCAATTTCTAAGTTTATAATTATGTTTGATAGCTCCAAAATGAGATCAGCGAATTTATTATTAGCTTATTTATACTCTTACCAGAATCTAATTTAAACTATATATACTGAGATATTAACAGTTGCCTATTAAATTTACATTAAATCGTTTATGCCTATTTATAGGTGCTAGTAGTATTTATTGGAATGAATTAACCTGTTCTAATATCGTGTTGCTAAGTCCGATGCAAAGCTAAAAACAGTTTGAGTCTCGAACTTTTTATCTAAATCGCACATTTAAAAAATTTTTTGTATATGATAATTTTACCAAATATGATTTTTTTTATGCAAGTTTTATATCAAAGAAGTTCAAATAAGTTATTTGAATCTCACAGCTTTTGTGTACTAATAATATTAGTGTGATAACTGCCAAAAAGAGTTGCTTGCTGTGTTGAATAGTTCTTTCCAAGAACAAATACTAAATTATGTTTAATAACTAAATAATTTGGTACAAGATCAATATTTATTAATTCTAAATGTTAACGTGAAGAGAGAATAAGATTCCTATAATCTTGGAATCAGATAATCACATAATAAAATACCTCACAATGCGACAAAAAGATTAACCCTTTCCCGCGCGGTAGACTATTTTTGATCTACAAAATATAGCCAACTTAATTCGATAAAAATAATCTAATTCCGAGATTTTAAATGATATTGGTATATTGTAGCTATACAGCAAATAATAAATTTCATTATAAACCATAATCGAGTCATTATTTTAGTTTTTTTAAAGAGTGCTGGACGGGAAAGGTTTAAACCTTTCCCGTCCAAAGCTCTTAAAAAAATGAATTTATAGATTTGTTTATTATTTATCAGCACACTATTGTTTGCTGGTATTTTACTTTTAACCAATATTTCTTAAGGACTCAGAATTATAGTATTATAATTGAACTCGATTGGCTCTATTTGGTAGATCAAAAATAGTCAACCACCCATGAAAGGATTAGTGAAGTATAATTAATAGTGTAACTATTCTTATCGAGCATATATTATAGGCTATAGACACACTAAAGTAACGAATTCAATTTTGTTGGAACGAGCTTAATTCAATGACTGCTTGTAACTTCAGTCTTCCAGCCTACTTGAAGAAATGCGTGGATGGGTCTTTAGGTTGGTAGATTGATCCCATTTCCCTTTGGGTACGCAGCCGGTAGACCAGCAGAGGAATTTATTAGTATTAGAATATTA
>LSSN01000583.1:2904-18337 GCA_001970855.1 Smittium culicis | reverse complement strand
TAGTATTAGTATTAGTATTAGTATTAGTATTAGTATTAGTATTAGTATTAGTATTAGTATTAGTATTAGTATTAGTATTAGTATTAGTATTAGTATTAGTATTAGTATTAGTATTAGTATTAGTATTAGTATTAGTATTAGTATTAGTATTAGTATAAAATTTTATTTTATTTTTATCCAAAAAAATATTTAGTGTGAAAATTTAATTAATTCGTCTTTTGTTGAGTAGTATCTATCAAATCTTAGCTTTGCATACGAAAAGTAATCGAAATCCAAGTCAGATAAGCTTGACTGGAGAAGAGACCACAACCCCCAAAAAATACTGGATGCTAGGGAGAAAATTGATACCTCATAAATAAAATCGTCTATTTCATCTTTGCTTAACTCGTTACGTGAAACTATTGAACAAGAGATAAGCAACAGTTTTAATATTAATATTAGTAGTGATAAAAACTCAGGATCTAAGAAAGTCATAAAGTTAAGGAAAATATTTATTTTTACCTCCTTTATAGGCGCTCAAATAAGTTGTTAACCATTTTCTTTGATATTCATCTGATGGATATCTGCTATACTCGCATTCAAATCCTATGAAAAATAGAAATTTGAAAATTGAATGCTTTAAAGCAAGAAATTACTGTGGTTAAATACTGGAATATGAATGAGAATTACCTGCATACTCGCAGAAATGGTTTGCTATGTCATATCCACGGTAATTGTATGAACCATATTCATAGTCGATGAAGGTAACTTTATATTGCTCTATGGATAAAACAAGGATTATAATGTGCCAAAAGTAAATAAATTTTATTTATGACTCTAAAATGGATTAAGGCGTTACCTTTGCTGTCATCAAGCAAAACATTTCCTGATAATAGATCGTTGTGGCAGAAAGCTACTTGAGGATTTATTTTTTTGATTATTTGCTCAAGTAGATCGATCTATAAATAAATAGTTAGCTCGTTTAGTTTAAAGTAATAGACAGGATATCTGATATTTTTTAGGTATGAAAGAAATTGTATTTACCTGCTTTGAGATGTCATTGATGTCAAAGCTATTTTTGTAAATTTCGTTTTTTTTCTGATCTTGATAAGATTCAGGGAGTTGGGCAAGCCATTTTCTCAATGTTATAAATAAGGAAGGTTCTTTTGGGCTTGGTATTTGTGCTTTGTGCCATTTAGCTAGCTCAATAGGAACTAACTCAGACAGAGGCTCTTGGCCCATTTTTGAAGAATGTAAAGTACGACCAGGAGTGTATCCGTAAGCAATGCCGTTTTTAAATCTGCAGTATATTTCTTCAGCTAAATTTTGTTTTGCTAAACAGGTAGTGTTCTATTTTAAATAAAATATAGTATGGGGGGATTAGGCTGGGTTAGAATAAAGGTCTAAATATATTGCTTACAAAAATTTCTTTCCGTCTGTCAATTATATACTCTGATTTATTCCCGTATAATCTAATTAGAATCTTCGAGTTTTCAGAAATGTTTTTGCATTCTACCACTATTTTTATTTAAAGGGAAAATTTTATGGCACAAATGGAAAGTTATTGTTTTTTCATTAAAAATAACGCTTACATTTATTTGTTATTCCTTCGGTCAATTGTGACAAAACCAAGTCATCTGCATTCCAATTAGGAAATGCGATGAGAGCTACATTCTTTGAATCCTCGAGCAAAGTTTCCAATTTGATTTCATAATTGATATAACGAACAGAGTTTATAACCTCATCCATCATTAACACTGTTTCTGCTAGCAAAATTTTTATAGTAAATATTTTTTAGTAGGCATAAAAGTTATGAAAAGGGGTTCAGAAGTGTTGTAAAACTGTCACAACAGTATGTTGAACATATTCAGTTTAAGTCTGCCAAGTATTTCTCCGTAAAACTTGCTCTCTAAACAATAGTTTTATTTCATTGGGTGTCGCTTGATATTTTTGATTGAATCTTGTTATATGCGCATTGGAAACTTTAATGACCACTAATCTTACTATTTTCCTCCTTTTTGGATTATTCTTTATCTCCTTTTTTTTATTATTGAAACTCATACATGGCAATAATAAAATGAAAATTTTATCTCCTTTTTAAGCCAATTTTTTTTATAATTTATTAGATTACTTATATTTGTTGCTTTTTAGTTTACTTTATATTTATTTACTTGTTTCAGTTTTTCATACACTATAACTATCTGATTATCTTCCTTCTATTTATCTTTTTTTAATATGCTTGTTTCACTCTCGTATAAGTTATCGTTTACTGGCTTCCCTATATTATATTGGAAGATAGTATTTATCCACCACCTTAACATCTCCAATGTTTGGATATAATCTGAGCTGATGAAAACATTCCCTCTTTTTTCAGCACTTTCACTCATCTAAAAATGTTTTTCAATTGGTAAATGTTATTAGTCTATAATTAGTATCTAAAAAATACAATTAATTAATACATCTTAGCCGCTACAATTAACCAATTATTGGCTTATCTTACCCCGCTATAGCCAATAAATGGAAATAATTGGATATAAATGTTAGTACAATTTATTATAATTTATTTTATTGGCTTATTATTTTAGTTTGAAAGTGTATATTAATCCATTTAACGAATAAAATTAAATATCAGAAATATCCTCAGTGGCAGATATTTTGTATCTAAATCTGGATTTAATTCCTTCGATGAGAGGTTGATTATTTTTCCGATGCAAAGTTTTCCAATCAAGTTATATATTATTTATTTTTAGCACTCATTAGTGTATTGACATTCTATCAGATTGAAAAAAAACAGAGATTTTGCTCAAAATCAATTACTATTCATGCACTCCAAATACTTGAATAGATTAAAAATATTGAATATCATACCTGTATAATTAATAATTTTTCATGTTTGATTTATTTATAGTGAATTTTTTTGTTTTTCACTTTTACAGTTAAATGATCAATTTAAAAAGTATAAAGACTATAAATCAAATATAATAAAGCGCTCTATAATAATTAATTAAAATCAAAATGCTCATAAAATCAATTACGCACGAGTACCACTCAAATATATTTTAATGATATGCACCCAGCCTTACTAAATATTGATACTTGATTTAATATTTATAGATAAAGAAATAATAGCTTCAACTTTATAATACCATTTTTTAAACTCAGGACATTTTTAAAATCTTATCTGAAGATGTCGTATATTTTAATATAAAACTTTATTATATCAGCAGTTTTAATAGAAATTTTCTTGTTAATCTTTGCATAGGTTAATTAATATATATCTCTTTAATAAAAATTTCATTTAAAATACCAAAATTTTGAGAATTCTATTCACAAAAATCGAATAATTTTATTCAATTCGTAAATAAGACATAATTATTATTGACACCAAAAGCTGAAATGAACTAATAGCATTACATTGAATCAACTTTTGTAATTAAAATTTATATTTCCATGGGTAAAAATCGATTTCATATTTGATATATTCACTGTAAATTATTATAGTTGCTTAAAAATATAAAGCTTATATCAAATTTATTTTATTCAGTTTTTTAAAATTCAATATATTTCCTCTCATTAAATAATCTGCATGACTTTTTACTTATCATATAACTAGTCGAATATAATCTAAAAACACATTTAAATGAAGAAAATGGTAGGCAAAAAATCGATTAAATCTCTCTAGCAAAGGTATATTCTAGAAACTTGCTCTTTAAAATTTAAAGCAAAAAATATATATATATAACCTAGCGCGAGGGTCGAACTCGCAACCTTCTGATTAGAAGTCAGATGCGCTATCCAATTGCGCCAGCCAGGCCCGATGATATTATAAACAAGCTACTATATGCTTATTTTTAGCTCAACTAAATGATACTATTGTATCACTATTAATTGACTTTTTAATGCAAATAAATATTGCTGCAGTAAAACTTCTGAGTAAGAAACTGGTATTTTTATCAAATTTTGATTCAATTGTCCTTTCAAATGGAACATTTTATTTTAGAGTTTTTTTAATGTTAAAAATAGCTTACAATTCACTAGCTACAAATTAGTTGAAAAAAAGTTAAACTTTAGTTTTATAAATAAATAGTTTAATTTGGTTACATAAATATTGAAAAATAGTAAAATTTAATTCTTAAATTAGTATGGCTTATTTTCAATTTTAGAAATTATATTTTAGCTCGTATCAATTACACTTAGAAAAATAACGGCAAGTTTCCTTCTCAGAGTGCGATTGACAATAGGCTATACTATTAGAATATAAATAAAAAATTATCAATATAAAATATACTAAAAGTTCAAATTTAACTTATTTAGCCTATAAAATCTCTTTGATTAAAATTGGATATACTTTGAACGATAAATCAATATTTTTTTCAATTTAACATTCATAAATTTGACATCTTAGAGAGTTTCCACCCCAATGCATTGCCATCTTAGGGGTTTTGCTGATATTAGCTTTTTATATCACTTATTTCTCATAGATTCTCTCTAAAACTTATAGAATTTTATTTTTTTTTGATATTTTCAGATAAATGTTTAGGAAATGAAAAAACAATAAATACTTAGCTAATAAATATTTATTAAATCGTTAAATTAATTTACCTATAATGAGACTGTTTATCTAGGTCAAATAAAAAAGAGAAAAAAACATCAAAAAGATAATAAGACAAATAAAATATATATAAAAAACATGTCCCAAATTTCCTAGGGAAGGGATAGGCACTTTTGAACTAATCCAGAACCTACTTATAATATTAAATTATTTTTAGTTTCAATAGTTAAATGCTGATATAAAAACTTATTTTTTAACTTTTGATTAATATTCATTTTTGGATATCATTTCTGAAAATACTTCAACTTTTAGTTAAAATGGTTATTATTTATCTTACTTTTACTATTTAGCATCCTTGTTAGGTATTTTAAATAAATATTTTAGCTAAAACCCCAAAAATAATAACCAATTAAATTCAATACTATCACAAATTAAATCTTTATAATGCTAGATAATTAAATTTTAACACTGTAAATAAATTTCTTGAAAAAAAAAAAAAGTTAGATAATTAAAAATCTGACAATTCAATACTTTCAATATCAGTTTTAAAAATAGGAAAATTAATTAAAATTAAAAAATCCCAATGTATTTTTTTTACTTGAATTTATTTTTATTTCTATATAAATTGTATTTTTTAAGTTTTTTACTTATTGGATAATATAAAAGAGATTCTTTACGAAGAGGATGCTTTTGTTTATAGAGATAATCATTATATAAAATTGTGCGAAAAAATATTAAATCTTATTTTGGTAATAATGATTTGAAAATTATCTAATAAATAAAGATCAAAATACCTTTCCAGTTAACCCAGCCATGATTATAGTCTAGAAATTTTCAGTTAGATATTACTAAGCTGGAAAAAAAAAGGCTTCTATTTTTTAGAATCGAACATTAAGTAAAATTAAAAGAGCTAAAATAATTATAATATAATAATTAAATAATGAAAAGTGATTTAAACTTTATTTTTATTTTAAATCGGATAGTCTTTTTTTAATATTTCGGTAATAAATTAAAATAAAATAAAATAATAAAACAAAATATTTGGATATTCTTTATGAATGAATATTTTTTATATATCATAATTCAATGAACGTTATTTTATCCTAAAATATTAAGAAATGAAAAAGTTGAAATTTCTCTTTAATCTATCCAACGATATAAATACTTCGGACGAAAAATTCCAAAAATATCAAGTCTAAAAAATCTCATAGTTTATTTAATTGGTGCATTTATCTTTTGATGTTTAATTGTTTCGGTTTTGGACTAAATTGCTGATTATAAATACAGTTAAGCTAGATTTAAAAATTTTAAGTAATTGTTGAATATTTTACAACAATATTTAATATATTAAATTAATATATTAATGCTTTATAGGTGAAACAATTTAGTTATATTGTTTTATATTTATTAACAGCAGTTTAATATATGCTGTATTGAGCCAATCTAAAACTTAGACATAAAGTAACTTATACTTTATAATAACTAAGGAATCTTATAGTTAAAGAAAACTATATAAATATTTGTATTTCTATTATTTTAAAAAACATCTTTTTTATCATTATTTTAAAAGGTCAATAAAGTTTTGATTTAAATGATTTAAGAGATATTGCAGTAATAAATTGACATCAAACTCATTACAATTTTTTATTATTAAATATTGATTTTCTTTAATTTTTGGGTTCAAAAAAATTTTAATTATTTTAACATTAAATCATACTTAATATTTTAAAATTTTTCTTTTAAGATTTCTAGTTGAATATAGATCGTCGAATATTTTATATTAATATATTAAATTTTAATTTTTATGTGTTAATTTCGCTTTAGATTAATCATTTATTATATAAAATATGTATAATTTATTCTAAAATTAGACATAGCTTTAGTTATAAGCTAGTTACCACTAATAAGGAATAAAATTTTATCTCGCATTAAATTCATAGTTTTTTTTTTTTTTCCAAACAATTATTATTACTCAGTTTCTATGAAAAATAGAGTTTTTTTTTAAAAAATCCTTACAATAAGATGGATTTATTAATTATAAGAAGCTACTATTAACATTTATACGATTCTTATTTTACCTTTTTTTACTACTTTATTAGGTTTTGAGGTTATTTTCTTTCCTAATACAGATTTTTTATATATTAAATGAGATTAAATTTTTATTTTTTTATAGTATGTGAAAAAGAAATTTATTTCTAAATTTTTTCCAGAGGATTTTTGAGAATTTTATTTAATTAAGGAAAATATAAAAAAATTGGTAAAAAAATTAAATGGAGTAAATTATAATTAATTTTAATACTGAAAATTTTTAATTATATTCTTAAATTATTTTCAAGTGATATTAATAGTCAGAGTTTAAAAAAAATATCACTGTTTATTTTCCAAGAAATAATTAAATGATTATTTTAATTAATTGCGTATAACTTGAAAACCTGATTTTTTAAATTATCTAAGTTATAATTTGATTCTTTTATCTAACAAAGATGTGTTATTATTATACTAGAACTTATTAAAAAAAAAAAAAACTAAAAATTTCAATTTTATTTTTATAATCACTCTATTAATCAAAGAATATATGAATACAGTAACTATATAAAGTTCAACTTAAGAATTTTTTCTCTAAAATTATTTACGATCAAGATTAAATTTTTAATTAACTTATTCAAGAACACATATACCATTCCAAAATAAAATTCATCAATTATTATTCATATAAAACTTTATAAAATTTCTAAAAACACTTTCTTTTCAAAACAGTAAGTTTAAAATACTACTAGTAAACTTGGTTATAAAACGTTTTATATTAATACTAAGTGATCAAAAAACCACACCTACGAATAGTTCTAAGTATATTTAATTATGATAATCGAAATATTCAATAAATAAGCAGTTGTATTTTTTTTGTTATTGGTATAGATAGTTAATTCATCTTGAATCAATTTTAATCACAAACATATCATTTATTTAGGAATTGAATAAATAAATTAAGTAATAATTATAATGAAAAATTCAACTCTCCAACATCATTTATAAAAAAAAAATTTTTGAGTGCCTATATAAAAAAATCATTAGATTCAAATTCAAAAACGTATACCGAGTTATTGTTAGATATTTACTCAAAAATTTAAAATTTAAAATGTGGACATGATAAAGAATGATAAGATTTTTTTTAATTCAGGTTTCATAAATATTCTGAAAATTTTTATTGATTTTAACCTTAGATAATTTAATCTATCATATCTAAATAAGTAATAATGTTTTGAAAAAATAATGAAATTCTAACATTAAATTAAATAATATTAAAATAAATAAAATTTTATAATTTGAAAATTTTCACAAAAAATGTAATATAGTTGAAAAACCGAAACAGTTATTTTTAGGTTCTAATATTTTGATATATTATTTTTTTCATTTTTTAAACAATTTGTTTAAATAATAATTCGTAATTACAAATAATCTGCTGCAATAAAAAGTATTATGTCCTTCCACTCAAAATTTTTAATTTAAATGCATAGATCAGAGTTAAATACAATGAAAAAATTATCGCTATAATATAATTTTTTAAACATAATAAATTAAGAAATATTTAAGTGCATAATTTTTAATATTTAAATCATTTAAAAAATAAAAAATTTTCAACAAGATACCACGCTTGAAAAATTTAGCATTTTGATATTTTTTTTGGCAAAAGTTTGAAATATCTTAAATATCGGCAATTAAAAATAAATATAATTTTTTTTATTAAATGAATAGAATATAAAGTTTTTTACAATCTATTAACATCTAAAATTCTGAGAAAAATTGAAAAAAGTATACAAGATTTTATTAAAATGCTATTTTTATCTAAATTAACATATCAAGTGATTTAAAATAATTTTTTTTCTTATTGTGTTTAATGGAATTAATCATGATTTCTTTTAAATATCGATTAATAAAATGGTGATATTAGGTAAATTTTAAGATACTGATAAATAAAAATAATATTTGAAGGTCTGTATATACGTTTTATAGATTTAGTTTTTATTTTATTAGAATAAAAAATTTCTTTTTCTCAAATTTACAATTATAAATTATAAATTATAAATTTGAAAATTTGAGAAAGAGAGTGAAACAAGAAATTGTAAAAAAATCTCATATTTAGTAAATAAATTGTGTGCAGTAAGTTTAAATTCTCTATTTATAATAGAAAAAAATTAATTAATAAAATTAAAACCTTTTTGAATTTGAAGATCTTTATAGTAGATTGATTTCAGAGATTGGTCTTATAATCAATTCTCATGATTTTTTTATTTTATTGTATGTATTGAAATAAAAAAGCAAAAATAAATAGTTTTATTGCACAAAGAAAAATTAGAGATTTATATATAGTTACTAATATTTGCATAATTTTAAATATAAAATACAACAATATTTCCCCCCATTGAGGTCCAAATAAGAATAAATCTAATAATAAAAGCATATAATTAAATTTAATTTTTTAATATAATATATTTATTATGTTTTTTTACCATTTTATAATAACCTGTTGCGGATTAAGAGATATTTTTGTTTTTCGACTCATGATTTTTGTATTAATTTTATTATGTAGAAATTCAAAGCCTAATTATGCTACTATAACCAAAGATAGGAAGTCCAGAATTAAATTTTACAAGAAAGATACTACAAGTATATATTTAAAATATTAAATATGATTATTTAATTTAAAAAATAGCTCCAACTATTGAGTATCCCAGATAAATTACCTTCTTAAATATTTGAAGGATATTCTCTGTTTATTTTGTAGAAATAATTATTTAAGGCTAAATTTCAATGTATTTCATAGAATTAAATTTCTAATAAAATGGGTATAATTATATTTTAGTTTATTAAAAGCTCTGTATAAATATGGAAGTTTATCAATATTTACTAATAAATATATTCAAAAATATAAAAAATAATAATTTAGTTATTTATTACTGATAAACAAAAACTTATTTTTATTTTTTTTTCTCAGAGTTTATTAAACATAATTTAAAAGTATACTAAAAACTATCAAAAAATATTTATCAAGTTAAAAAAATATTAAAAAAATAAATTTTCAACCTACCCCCCTCCGCCGCTCTAGCAGCTCCATACCCACTGCGCATTGGTTCAAGGGGGCTTATGAATCACTTATGCTTTTCAGTATAAGTGTCCTGGGCACGCGGATGCTGTTCAAAATTTTGAGCTGGAAACAGCCAAATTTTTGATCGGCTGTGCCAGCTCGAAGCTGGCTCAAAGATTGTTTAGACCCCCCCCCCCAACGAGATTTCCAACTAGCCCCAACCGGGCTCCGTTGAAATTCTAAAAAAAAATTTTTTCGTCAGAGCGGATCGGCATCGGTATGAACCGGCAGATCGTCTATGATCGGTGATTTCTCCACCGGCCGCAGCTCAGAAGTATGTGGTTGACTGTCTCAGGCACACACAAGTTGCAGCAGGGGCAAAAATTTTATATCCACCGGGCGCTCCCGGTCACCCAGGTGGCCATGCGGGCCTTTATCGGAGCCTTGATGAGGTCGGCGATCCATGTTTTTGAGGATGGCCACTTATGATATGTACGCTCACGGGCTGTGCTGGTGCGCATGAACACTGAGATTATGACCAGTTCATCTCTGATGCGCTCCATGGCCGCTGACTTACCGACACTGGCAATCATTCAGATTGCCTTGTCTATTATAATTTTACATGCTAATAATAAAAATATAATTATCATTCGTTTTTATGATAAATTATTATTTTCAAAATTGCATTTTATGTATTAAGCATTCATTTAAAAACTGGATTTTTGTTGTGTATAATTATTTTTTTTTATTTAATTCTTTGATTCAAGAGTTTTAATGAATTTTTTGATACAAATTATATCCGATTGTAAAATCAATCATATAAAAATATACACAAAATTAAAAAATCCAATAATCAGGTATAAATTTGTAATAATTTTTATGATTTTTTGATTATTATAAATGGAAAGATTATAACTTCAATGAAAAAGTTAATACCAGTGTATTTTAAATTTATTATTTCCAATTTTTATCTCAATGAAAAAAAAAAAAAAAAACAAACGTATCTACCTTCAAAAAATTTCGTGCAATTTACCTCGGTAAAGCTATTTTTTCATAAAGTTTTGACTGATTTATAACCTAAAAGTTCGAAAATAATTTATATTAATTTAATAAAATCATAAATTAAAAAATTAAATTATAAAAATGAGGATAATTTTAAAGTAAGGATTTATATGAATCAGCCGCAGAGATAACATTTTTAAAAAATGTATAATCAGTAAGTTGGTAAGTGAGCGTGGAATATATTTTTTAAAGTAAGTATATAAAATTGAATGCTCTTAATGTTCTCATAGATTTGAGTTGAGGTATGTATAATGACGATTTTTATCTATGTGGAAGGTTAAAAAAAAAAGAAAATTTAGATATCGAAAAATGTATTTTCCTGCGGAATATTTAAAGAGAAAAAATCAGAGACTTGGATTAACATTTTCTTTTGTAAATAGAAAGAATATATATAAAATATTTCACGTTTTATTGAAAAAAGGGGCGGTTGAGATGCTGATGATTTATTGGGTAGTATATCGATTCAGCATTTCAAAAGTCTAAAAAAGCAGCTGGTCGCATACTTAAATAATGTTCGAAACCTCCTCCTCCATTAAAAAAGAAAAAAACGTGCAGATTTAGTAATTTTCGACACAGTAAGCATGCTTTTTAATTTCACACTTTAAAAAAAAAAAAAAAAAAGGATAATAATGCGCAACTTTTTGTGTTATATAATGTCATATTGATTGTAAAATGTGTGTGAAAGCTTTTAATAAATTTGGACTATATTATACACTATCGAATTATTAATTTTTTTTATGGGCTGATAGTGTGACTATTTATTTATTTATAATTAGAAATTTGCGATAAAAGATAAATAAATCAGCAAAAAAAAAAGTGGTGGTTTATAAGATCGAGGGGTTGTATATCATTGGAATTTAATTATGAGCAAGGATTACGAGAGGTAGTATTGCGGAAATATGGGCATTGGCATTTGAGGAGAGGGAGGAGGGGTTTAGGATTTTTAAAAAGATATATTTTGTTTAGCGAAAAAAGGATTTTTTTGTGAGATTTATCTATAAATTCTGGAATGATTTTCAAATGTTAAAAAATAAAAAAACAATTGATTCAGCGCTTAACAGAGCTTAATACATATCCAAAATACATAAAATATGGGGTTTAAGGGTACTGTTATTACTCTTAACTACAAGCATGCTTAATAGATGCTAGAACTTGAACTTTTTTTTTGGGTCAATTCTGTTAGGTGCTTAAAAAGTAGCTTTTATTTTTTTTTTTGGAGGGGTAAAAAGGCATCTGGAATTGATACTATTCTTTGGGATAGAATTAATGCATATTTTTTCAGTTAAAAGGTATTTAAATTATAAAAGAAATTTAATTTGTATAGAAAGCTGAATATTCTATAGAATTTTTTTTATGGGAGGGTAAGTGGGTGTTAAAGTATGGGATTATAGACACGTATATCCAAAAGTGAGATAAAGCGTCTAGTAGGCTTTGTTAAAGTTTTGAATGAAGGAAAAGAAACCATTCTTTAACATAAATATGCATAGGTGATAATGTATTTAAGAGGCGCGAGAGGAAAAGGGGGGAGGAGTAAGTCTAGAGAATTTTTCAGGGAGTGCATGTATCTCTTGGATGGTATCTAATGTTTGATGATTGATTATAGATGAAATATAGGTTTCGCTGAGGAGTGAAGAATTTAATTATAGTTTCATGGTATTGTTTATCAAAAAAAGAAAGCCATATGTAACTATATTTAAGAGGAAAAGATTAATCTAGCTTTTTAATTTATTTTTGTATAGGCGAACTAGAGAATTAGAGGTCTCTGAAGTCATTTTTTATTTAATTATTAAGCCTAGGAATTGGTAAAAGGGTAAAAGGTTCCAAATCATTATTAATAAATTGAGATTTAATTTACTTTATTGTTCAACAGTGTTTTGTAGTTTTATGAATAGCAGCTATCATAAAGTGGGGGATAGGGAAGTGATATTTGTTATATCTACAAATAAATTTATTACTTAAAAGGGTAAACGTTTTTTGTTGTTGCAATCTTACCAATATTATACTTAGCAATCACAATATAAAATATTGAATAAAAATATCTAGATATTTTTATATTTCAATATTGCTTTTCACTAGCTTTGAACGTTAAAAAGGGATCATTTGTTTAAAGGTCGGATTTGGAAAAGAAGAAAAACATGATAAATGCAGAGCACAAACTCAATAATCAGGAAAAAAAGGCACAAATTAGCAGGGTGAAGCGAAAAAATCGCATTTTATTTGCATAAATATTTTTTTTGTACTCGAATGAAGAAACTAGCGGATTGATCTTGTAATAAAACTAATGTCCAAATTTGGTAATGAAATTTAATTGCTGATGATTTGAATAGGTTTACAAACTTTGATTGGAAGAAAAGCGAGTTATGAGGGATTAGACAAAGGCGTAAAGGAAAGTGAGCAGTCGCATATTATGGCAGAATTTAGGTGAAGTAGGTAAAGATTTAGAAATGCAAGTAAAAAAAGGCAACTGATTCAGAAGGGAATTGAGGGGAGGGAGGGAGTAACAGATTGCAATGAATAAAGCGTAAAAGGAACTGATTACTAAAAATAGCAGGCCCTTAGCTTAGAAACTGTTTTTAATAATGTCATTTTTGTTCCTGAACGAGGGAAGCCAGTAACAGAGAATGGTGTTGTAATGTTCCAACTACTATCAAATTAGAATGTAGATGGGGCATGTTTTGCCGGAATACATATATTACAGCTTGAGCCAAAATTCATATTTTGTTCTGATATGATTTTTAAATAAATAAGGCCGTGTGTCAAAACAGTGTAAGGCGGGGGGAGGCGAGACGGGGTTTATAGAAATGATCATGAATGGATAATCTATGGGTAATTTTTGTGGATAATGCTTAAATGTTTTTTTTTTATGTCTAGATATACGCGATAAAAAAATTAAATTAAAAAAGGAACGCAATTAAATACTTTTTGATTAAAATTTTTGTAGAGTGGTTGAGGAGCACGTTTTTATTAATTGTTTTATATTATCTAAGCACTATTCCAAGTATGAGGTTTGCTATATACTTTTTTTTATTTATATTTAACACGTTTCTTACGCCTATATGCTTGGTGGTTAATTAGTAAATTTAATCCACAGTATTTGTGGCTAGTATAAAGAGTTTAGAACAGCTCTTGAGAAAGTCGAATATCACTGTTTTTTTGCGGTGCTAGTATTTTTTTTATAGATTTCGTGAGGATTTACTCAATATTCCCCTGTTTGTGATCCACGAGAAACTCAGCGAATGTGGGAGATATCTCATCAGGGGTTGATTTTTTATTCAATGCTTACAGGGCTAATGAGATTTTTTTTGTGAGGCTTTTTTATTGAAACAATGGATAAAAAATAAAACGATGTTTAGTTACAGAAAAGTAGTCCATACCCCTTAATTTTCTACCTGCAGATCCGCTTTTATTCGAATATATATAGCTACTAATTATTGTGAGAGGATGCAGTTTGAAGCGGTGGACCAATAGTTATAGCGCTAAATTATGAGGGATAGTTGGAACAAAAGAGTATTTATCACAAAAAAATAACTCTATCAGCGCTTATAGAAGGCGAGAAAGTCATACAAAATGTTGCATTGACAGCATTAGAGTTATTTTTTATAACTTTCTCTTTCGTGACAAATTCAATAAAGGAAAGCGCTTCTTTAATGCAATCGTAACTAACAAACCTTCGAGTGATCATATTTTTGGAGCTTGTATAATATTTATTGGTACGACTATGCAGTTATGCTGGCTGGACATTAATTTTAGAAAAAGTATCAATAATCTAAATACAACATAAATTTTATTGTAATAGGTGTCATATTGCGCAAACGATAACAAAACAGGTTAGTAATATTGGTAATTACCACACACAAAAAACACTTTTTTGCTATAATAAAGTATTTTTGAGAGCGCTCATTTTCCTTTAAAGCGTGAACAAAAAAAAAACAAAGCTCAAGTGGGTATATTAAGCGTGACACTTTCCATGCCAAATTATGCAATAATTTGAATTTTCGCGTTTATATGAACTTTATGCGTATACTCAAAAATGAAGAAGGAAATATTTTGTCTGTCAGCATTTTAGCCAATAGTGTGTAAATGATCAGAATATTCTGAAATGGCAGACGTGCAGAAAATATGCTATTCTATATTTTCATAATTTTGCACAATTACGTAATCTGTGACGAGTTTGTATGTATTCTAATTTCGACATATAACTGGTCAATTAATCGGTCGTAATTTATAATGCAAGGTCGATTTTCATTGTTTTATACATATTTAGGCATATTGTTTATGGAGGGGGGGACTAATGTATCAGCATTTTTTTTGGCTGAATTATACTAGTTATAGGCATATTAGCAGATCAAGGGGCCTTGGTGGGCGATGGGCAGCTATTTTTGGTGCCGAATCCAGCCAACTGATGGCCATTAACCCAATTTGCTGCTGAAAATCACAGATTTTTTTGGTCAGCCCTGATATCACGAAAATATTAAAAAGTATTCATACAAGTAATTACGAATTTCTTATTCGTTATTAACATACATATGCTCTGCTCTTTTCAATCTTATAAAGAAAAAGTGTATAACCCAGCATTAAACTTTGTATCTTTTGCACCGACTTATCAATGTGTTCAGTGTTCATAATATACCAATCTCCATCTTTTCTATTTAATTTCGGTCTTTATTTTGCTCAGCTACATCGGTAACTTAGTTTATAATAATTAGTAAATAGTATATTCTCTTAAATAATAATAATTAAATATTGATTGAAAAAGA